>MU760275.1:38650-54312 GCA_026770625.1 Nicotiana glauca
AAAAAAAACAATCCATATTTTTAATGAGGAATTTAACGAATTTTTCCATGAGCTTGGAAGCTAGCCCCATGCCTAGATATACCTTTCGATCAGGCAGATGCTCGATCAGTATGACTTGCTCCAGCTCTTCGACCGTCGACTTTGTGGTGTCAAAATCATCAGGGATTATGAAGATTCAAGGTATCATACAATCATCATCCTCGATAATTTCCTATTATTTCGATCCGGTCGAGGCCGGCGACTCTGATTGCTATTTGACATCCTGTTTTTCCTTTGATTCCTATCCTTTGCCAATATTAGTGTCGATACTGATATTAATTCATTAATTGCGAACATCTCTTTGTCTGCTGGTTGTTTGTCGTACACCATTTTGACTCCTTCCGGTGTTGGGAATTTCAAGACTTGATGAAGTGTTGAAGGTACTGACCTCATATTATGAATCCAAGGTCTTTCGAGTAGTGCATTGTATGTCATATCTCCTTCGATCACGTGGAACTTCATTTCCTAGATAGTTCCGGTCACGTTTACTGGCATCCTCATCGTTGAAAGATAAGGTATCTTCTGGTAAGTAGTCCCAAGTATTTTTCTCCCTTGTGATTGCGACTTTGTTGCGTTTGAATGTCGGACCCTAAGGGATATGGACACCTTTAACGATCATATGAATCACATGTTGCGGTTCCTCCTGTTTGTTTTTTTATTTGTATCCATGTCTCTGAAGTGATTTTTTGCTCGGTCACTCAAGAACTCTCGAAGATGACCTTTGTTAAATAAATGAGCTACCTCATCCCTTAATCGTCTGCAGTCCTCGTTTCTGTGACCATGGGTCCCATGGTATTTGCACATTTTATTCGGATTCCTTTGAGCTGGATCAGTTTGTAGGGGTCAGGGCCCTCTAATATCCTTAATTCATCCAATGGCTGACATAATACCTGAAGCATCGATGTTAAAGTTGTATTATGATAACCGTGGTGCTTCCTTAGGCTCAACGTGTTTATCGAAGACATTCTTACTCATGAGCCCTCGAGAATTTTAACCTCGATCATTCCTCCGATAATTTCGAACGAGATTATGTCCCGTTCTGTTATTCCTTCGATTTATGATATGTGGTTGATATCGATCTCTATTCAATCGGGGCTCTCTATCGATATCCCTTTAAATTATGCCTTCGGACCTGTTTGGGTAAACGAAATCGGATGGAGCTCCCAACTGATCATCATCGATGCTAATCTTTGATTGGTATTGATTTTGCATATCAGCCCAGGTCACTGTTGGATATTCAATCAAATTATGCTTTAGTTGACGTGATGTTATCGAACTTCACTCATTCAAAGCCTAAGTAAAGGCTTGGACAACCCAATCATCGGTAACCAGGGGTAGGGCCATGCATTCCATCTAAAATCGAGATACGAATTCCCTTAGTATTTCATTGTTCTTTTGTCTCACTTTGAAGATATTTGACTTCCTGGTCGCGACCTTTATCGCTCGGCGTGTTCCTTTACGAATGAATCGGCGAGCATGGCTAAAGAATCGATGGAATTGGGCGATAAATTATGGTACCATATCATTGCCTCCTTTGATAAAGTTTCTCCAAATTTTTTCAACAAAACAGATTTAATTGCATCATCTTCTAAGTCATTTCCCTTTATTCTGCATGTGTACGAAGTTATTTGTTCATTAGGATCGATGGTCCCGTTGTACTTGGGGATGTATGGCATACGAAACTTCTTAGGAATGGGCTTCAGAGCCTACTTTGAGGAAAAAGCTTCTGCACGAACTTCTTCGAATAAAAACCCTTTAGGATCGGGGGTGCCCCCGGTATTTGGTCAACTCATGAGTTGTACGTTTCTACCTTTTTGTCATTAGCCTCAATTTTCTTTTCACCTGATTCTATCCGTTTAGTGAGATCCTCGAGCATTTTCATGATGGCGGGATCAATTCTAGATCCATTATCATTCAATTTTTGCTGCACGGGGTCGACTATATGAGCAACATCCTGTGATGTATCGAGTTCGATTCTGCTTAGGGATGGATTCTAATTTTGAAGTTGCGCTATCGCGGCCTGTTGAGTTTGTATCATGTCAAATATCATTCGAAGGGTAATTCCGCCTTCTTCACCATTTTATGTTATGTGTTTCGATCGGCTGCTCGGGCGTCTCTACAGACGCTCTTTTCAGGGTTGGCACCTAAATCTTCACGAATGGCGACATGAGAATTGACATCAATCGGATCCACGGCCAGTGGTGCGTCGGGATTGATTGGAGTTACTCCGTTTCCCAGGGTGACTACGTGTTCGTTTTCGCTATGAAGACCAAGACAGGTTTCAACGTGAGTGGGTACTGCTTGAGAGTTTGACATGTTGATTCCTGAAATAAAAAATACTCACAAGAACAGGCGTAAAAGTAGTGTGTGTTATAAAGGCTAAAATATTAAGTGATCCCTATTATCCTTATCCCCACGATGGCACCAAACTCTTTACCCTAAAAATCGAGTAACAATTAAACTTGTAATGTGATTTTAAGGATATGTAATTTTACTTAATACCAATTGATTGATTTAGAGATAAGTGATGGTATTGATGGAAGATGCGCAGATTAAGAGAAGATGACAGACTTACTTTCATAAACTTTTGAATAAAGAAGGCGATCGGGATATTGTGCTAGGCAAATTAGAACATTCCAAGAGTCACCGTGACTTTGGGTACTACGGGTGTATCAAGGTTAAGGAGGTCGTAAGAGCTATGGGTAATATTAGTAAGGATAAAGCGACCGGGCCGGACGATATTTCGGTGGAATTTTGGAAAAGTGTGGGGAGAGCAGGTTTGGAGTGGTTGACTAGGTTGTTCAATGTTATTTTTAAGGAGAAGAGGATGTCGAATGAGTAAAGGTGGAGTACGGTAGTTCCATTATATAAGAACAAAGGTGATATTCAGAATTGTGACAACTATAGGGGTAATAAATTACTGAGTCATACCATGAAAGTGTGGGAGAGGGTGGTTGAAGCGAGGATATGGATGTCAGTATCTATATCTAACAACTAGTTCGGATTCATGTCGGGTCGTTCTACTACAGAAGCTATATACCTTGTTCATAGGTTGGTGGAACTGTATAGAGAGAGGAAGAAGGATCTGCACATGGTGTTTATTGACCTAGAGAAAGCGTATGACAAGGTTCCTAGAGAAGTTCTCTGGAGATACTTGGAGGCAGAATGTATGTTGGTCCCGCACATTATGGCGATTAAGGACATGTACGATGGGGCTAAGACTCGGGCTAGGACAGTAGAAGAAGACTCTGACCATTTTCCGGTTGTAATGGGGTTACACCAAGGTTATGCACTTATTCCGTTCTTATTCGCCTTAGTGATGGATACGTTAAAGCACCATATTCAAGGGGAGGTGCCATAGCACATGTTATTTGCTGATGACATAGTTCTGATTGATGAATCGTGAGTCGGTCTTAACAAAAGGCTAGAGGTTTGGAGACAGGCTCTTGAGTCTAAGAGTTTCAAGCTGAGTAGGACGAAGATGAAATACTTGGAGTGTAAGTTCAGAGCTGAGCCGAGGGAAGTCGGCATGGATGTGAGGCTTGAATCACAGGTCATCCCAAGTATAGGCAGCTTCAAGTATCTTGGGTTGGTTATCCTTGGGGGAGGGGAGATCGACGAGGATGTCACACATCCTATTGGGGTAAGATGGATGAAGTGGAGGTTAGCATCTGGAGTCTTTTGTGATAAGAGAGTACCACCGATTCTCAAAGGTAAGTTCTATAAAGCGGTGGTTAGACCGGCTATAATTTATAGGGCTGAGTATTGGCCTGTTAAGAACTCACATATCCAGAAGATGAAAGTAGCATAAATGAGGATGTTGAGATGGATGTGCGGGCACACTAGGATGGATAAGATTAGGAATGATGATATTCGGGATAAGGTACACGTAGCTCCCATTGATGACAAGATACAGGAAGCGAGACTCAGATGGTTCGGGCATGTTCAGAGGAGAAGCCTAGATTCTATGGTAAGGATGTGTGAGTGGCTAGTTGTGGAGGTAACGAGAAGAGGTAGAGGGAGGCCTAATAAGTATTGGAGAGAGGTGATTAAACATGATATGGCAAGAGTTCAGATTTTCGAGGATATGACACCTGATAAGAAGTTGTGGAGGTCGAGTATTAAGGTTATAGGTTAGGAGGTAGTTGAATCTTGCCTTACTAATATCTCTATGAGACTAGTCCGGTACTATTTTTGTCTAAGATATCTAGTAGCAATGTTGTGTCTTACTATTTTTCAGTGCAAGACCTATTTACTAGCTATTGGTTAACATCTTTCTTCCGGATTTCATGTTGTTCCTATTTTTTTTATGATTTATGTGGTGATACTAATATTGTCAACATTTTTCTTTTTGTTCTCTTGAGCCGAGGGTGTTTGGAAAATAGCCTCTCTACCCTTTCGGGGTACGGTTAAGATCTGCGTACACACTATCCCCCTAGACCTTACTAGTGGGATTTCACTCGGTTGTTGTTGTTTTTGTTTGATGAAAATTGACATGAAATATAAAACAAACTGATATTTGGATAGTGTCCTCGAGCTGATGAACCCTTGAGAGTAGTAAAGTAAGAACAATAAAAGAATAATAAATTGATGAACAATAGAGAAATATTACATTGCTTTGATATGTATGAATGTAAAGTGTTTACAAATGATTGGGACCCCTCTTTATATACTAGAGAAGTTCTAATTGTGGTACAATTCAAATTACGAAAGTAAATCCCATGATTGATATAAATAATCGCCCTTGATTTGATCTTCTCCGAGATTTCCACAGTGATTTTCGACCGGTTACTGATATTTTGCATTTCTGTTATTACACTTCACTCGAAGTTGTCATACTTAACCTCGATTATTGTTGGCCTCAGTCTCGACGAGCACTTCGATCTTTGGACTCGGTGCCTCGTCTTCGAGCTCGGGTCCGATTCATTATGAGGTTACCCCCGATGCAACTCTCTTGTTTCGATCAAATAGCAAAATCAGGTAGGCCCGATTTTGACAGTATACAAGTCTCTTTATGAGGTATAAGAGAATCCTCACATCTTGAATTAGCATTTTGAACCGAGTTAAGGCCCATATCCATTTTCTTTCCATGTTATCAAGAATCAAATGTATCCAATATTGGAACTAAGTTTATGTTATTAAGCTTTGTGCGGGGTGTTATAGTGTATCCATATTTGTCGACGAAACATGTTATAGTATTTTGATAAATCCTCAACTCATTAGCTAGCACCCCTCACTAACTTAAAGTCCATTGGAAACGCCATTTCTCCACCATTTTTGTAAATTTAGATTCTTAAAATTAAAAAAACAAGAGTTTTCTCGTGATTTTATCTAAGTCTCAGTTAATCAACTCCTTAATTTTTTCAGTTGCTATTGAGTTTTATTTAATCATCTTTTTCTCTAATTAAGTGTTTATGTGTCCCAAACTATTTTTTGGGGTTGGATTGGGTTTCTTTTAGCTTGTGTGTTTTTCTTTGGAAAAAGATGAACATGATATAACCCACGAGGGAATTTATATTGCAGCAGGCATATCACAGATTATCACCAGCAACACGACATCCTCAACTGTTAGCAACGTCTCCGGAAATAGCCAATTCTTCCAAAAATTTTAGATCTACTTTAATTCACAATAAAAATCTCAACTCTTATGTTGTCTAAATAAAATAATTTTGTGTTAAAGACTCACCTAGTTTTTTTGGGGGTAATTTAGAGAGAAAAATGAGGGTTTCAATGAGCTTTAATTTAGTGAAGGGTTTGACGTGTCATTTTTAAAATTTGGGTCATAGACCTCTGTTAGAGTTGGAGCTAATTTTTAAAACTTTACCAATGTCGAGGACAAATTTGAATGGATAGTATAATAAAAGCGATAAATTTGCTACCGCCATAATAGGATTGAAGCCAAGGTCAATTTAGATATACACGTGAGATCAGGAGAAACTATTTACACAGTAATAGGCGGGCTACGATTACTGATGCATTCATAATCTTCCGAAGATTTATACAGCAAAAGGAAAAACTTTTATTTTGTGTCTCATACAACTGACACTAGTTATATGAGACTTCTTTTTTTCTCATAAAATTGTGGACCCCAATCTTATACTTCTGGGTCCACAGAATTTGGGGTTCACAAAATTGTGACACAAAAAATTACTTTATATAACTAATGTAAATTGTACAAGACACAAAATAAAATTTTCTACAAAAGGGGGTAAAGAGGGTAAAGACGGGGAATGTTCAATTGCACCTAGCAATTTTAATACGAATAGTGGTTGGAGAAAGTGACCAGTTTTCATCTCCAAGGGTCCTTCAATTTTGGCTTTTTTCTTTTGCAATGTGTTTTTTTCTTATTCGTCCTACTTGCCGCGTTGGCAGAAAGTGACATATACACACTTAGGTTTGCTTGGGGCTGCAAAATATGTATCTACTTGACACAATTTTTCTTCACTTAAAGTGATCAATGGGTACTGCTCTTAATTTAGGTGTCCGAGTGAAAGAAAAAAAGTCAAATCTAGGGGGCCGTCTATGGTATCCCGCATTAGATATAGGTTAAAGACTACAAAATTTAGTAAATACTATATTTTGAAGTCATAATTTTAAAAGTTGTAATGAATTCTGTGATAAAAGATAAAGATTGTATCCATCAACTTTAGATCTTGAATCCGCCTCTCTATTTTACAACTCGGAAGCAACTAAAGTGCAACACTTCATGGAAAAGGGGAAGTCAAGAATTGGATCTCCTTCGGTACTTCTCAATGCACCTTTTGATTTAAGCCACGTGTGGACTAAATTTCAAATTTATATGTGGCTGCCGTTTAAGCATGATAGTGGAACTCATCAAGTTCATGCAGCTCTATGAATTTACTCGTACTAACGATCTCCATGTCAAGATTTAATTGCCTTAATACCTAGAATGTTGTATGCGCTAACTCCACCGGTAAATGACACGCTCTTCCAAAAACTAATTTATATGGTGACATACCAATCGGAGCTTTGAATGCAGTATGGTAAGCTCATAGTGCATCATCCAATTTTATCGCCCAATCCGTCCGAGTAGTATTCACAGTCTTGGTTAAAACACTCTTGATTTTTCTGTTTGACACCTCCACTTGCCTACTTGTTTGTGGGTGATACGGAGTGGTAACCTTTTGGCGAACGTCTATTTCTCTAACAACTTTACAAAGGCTCGGTCGCAAAAGTGGATGCTCATCACTGATTATCACCCTTGGGGTGCCAAATCGGGTGAAGATATTTTTTCTATAAAACCAATGACTCCCTTTGCATCATTCATTGGGAGTGCCACGACTTCTACCCATTTCAAGACATAGTCCACAGATACCAGTAGGTAGTTGTTGTTATATGAGCTGACAAATGATCCCATAAAATCGACTGCCCACACATCGAATACTTCCATCTCTTGAATTGGGTTCATGAGCATCTCATATCGACGGGAAATATTCCCCATCCATTGTCATTCATCACAAACCTTCACTTAAAAATGTGCATCTTTAAATAACATCGGCTAATAAAAGCCCAACTCCAACACTTTATCAACTCTCCTTACTCCTCCAAGATGGCCTCCGTAAGGCGAAACGTGACATGCCTGCAAAACAGAAGTTTGGTCTATCTCAGGGATATATCTCCAAATCTTGTTATCAATACAAATCCTGAACAAATATGGTACATCCTAGAAATACATGCAACAATCACGATAAAACTTTTTCTTCTGCATAGATGGCAAGTGATAGGGAACAATACTGCTCGCCAGATAGTTTGAAATATCTACATGCCATAGCACTACCTCAAAGCTCGTGGCTAACAATTGTTCATCTGGGAATGTCTCCACCATCTTCTCCACCTCAACCTTCTTTTCAGCTCCTTCAAACCTGGACAAGTAATCAGCAACTTGGTTTCTTGTTCCCTTTCGATCACATATTTCCGATCGAATTCTTGCAGCAGTAGACCCCATTAAATCAGGCGCGACTTTGACTCCTTCTTCTCAATTAGGTACATGAGAGCAGCATGGTCAGCATAAATAATTATCTTCAAGCCTATCAAGTATGACCTGAATTTCTCAAATGCGAACAGCACTGCTTGCATCTCTTTATCAGTCACTATATAATTTAGTTGGGCACCACTAAAGGTTCTACTTGCATAGTAGATTCGATGCATGACTCTATCTTTTCGTTGCCCAAGAACTGCTCCCACAATATAGCCTCTTGCATCATACATCAGCTCAAAAGGGTTCTCCCAGTCAGGTGCCACTATGATTGGTGAACCAGCCTCTTCTTCAACTCCTCAAATGCTATCTTGCAGTCATCAAAAAATACAAAGGGGTGATCTTTTTCAAGAAATTTACACAAAGGGTTAGCAATTTTAAAAAAAAATCTTTTATAAATTGGCTGTAAAAGCCGGCGTGGCCAAGGAAACTACATATGGCCTTGAAGGAAGTGAGTGGAGGCAGCTTCTCAATTACATCATTCTTAGCACGATCCAACTTAATGCCCTTACTTGATATTAGGTGTCCCAAGACTATACTTTTTTGTACCATGAAAAGCCACTTTTCTCTGTCCAGTGCCAGATTAGTCTCCATATACCTCTTCAATACTCTTTTCAAATGTATAAGGCAATCATCAAATGAGTTCCCCACTACGGAGAAATCATCTATAAAAACCTCCATCATGTCTTCCACCATATCTGTGAAGATGACCATCAATGCACCTTTAAAATGTGGCGGGTTCATTATATAGGCCAAATAATATTTTTTGAAAGGCATAGATGCAATACAAACAGGCGAATGATGTTTTCTCTCTATCCTCCAGAGCAATAGAGATCTGATTATACCTCGAGTATCTATCCAGGAAGCAAAAGTGGTATCTCCCCTCCAATCTATCTAACATCTGATCAATGAATGACAGCGGAAAATGGTCTTTTCGGGTGGCCTTATTCAATCTTCTTTAGTCCATACAAATTTTTCATCCCGTGACTGTTCTTGCTGATATCAATTGGTTGTTCTTGTTTTGAACTAAAGTGATTCCATGCTTCTTTGGCACACATCAAACTGGGCTAACCTAGTTGTTGTCAAAGATAGGAAAAATAATTCCCGCATCTAATCACTTGATCACTTTGTTCTTCACCACTTCTTTCATGTTAGGGTTCCACCTACTTCGATGTTCTTTGGAAGGGTTGTACCTATTTTTCAGCAGAATCTTATGCATATAAAAGGTTGGGCTGATACCCTTTATGTCTGCAATGGTACAACTAAATTCAGTGTTGCACTCCTTTAGGACCTGCAAAAGTTGTTCTACCTCATCATCTAACAAACCAGATGTGATAATAATAGGTAAGGTCGAGTTAGGTCTCTAGAAAGCATACCTGAGGTGAGATGGTAACAGTTTTAGCTCCAATTGTGGTGGCTCTTCAATTGATGGTTTAGCTGGAGGGATCTTTCTTTCTTCTAAGTTTAAAGGCTTGAATTCAATCTCTATTTTCCAGTACCCTTGGCCTTCAAGAGTCAAAACCCACTATGCCAGGTCCTCACTATCTACCTCTTTTAAGTTCATGAGGTAGGCTGCTAGAGGGTCTTTTGCATTTACCGCCTCATCATCCTCCTCCAGAATCGCATTCACTCTTTCAGATCAGAGAGCAATTAGCAAACTCACTGGGTCTCCACATGGACTTTTGCACATTGAATATTATTTCTTCATCGTTTAGTCTCATCTTTAGCTCTCTAGCTTTACAATCAATTAGATCTCTCCATGTGGCCTAGAATGGACTTCCCAAAATTATGAGAATCTCTTCATCAACCTGGCCGTCCGGAATGATAAAATGTCTCAGAAACACAAACTTTCCAACCTGCACAAGTACATTATCAAATATACCTGATGGCCTCTTTATCGTTCAGTCGGTTAGCTGTAGTAATATGGATATGGGCCTTGCTCTTCCAATGCCTAACATTTTATAGATAGACAAGGGCATCAAGTTTATGCTCGCCCCAAAATCACACAATACTTTAGCAAAATCATAGCTACCTATGGTGCATGGAATTGTGAAACTCTCTGAGTCGGATAGCTTCTCATCTATAGGTCTTGTCATGACAGCATTACATATCTGAATCAGTGTCACAGTTTCCAAGTCTTGAAAGTTGAACTTACGAGACATCAAATCCTTCATAATTTTTGCATAACCTAGTATCTCCCTCAAGGCATCAATCAGTGGGATTTTCACCTAAATCTGCTTCAACATCTCCATGAATTTCTTATATTGCTCATCCTTCTGATATTTGACTAACCTTTGGGGGAAGGTGCTGGAGTTCGCTTCTTTCCTGTGACTTGAGTTAAATCCTGCTCATGCACTTTTTCTAATGCCTTCTCTTGCACTTTCTTAGTCTCCTTTGTAACCTTTTTTTCTTTGTTTAGTTCCTCCTGGGTCAGTTGCACTCTTACTTCTGTTAGCTCAGTTGACTCATCAACCTCAATTGGTATTGGCACAAGTATCTCAATTGGTCAACTTTTGCAAGCAATTTCTTGCTCTAAATCACAATCGATACCATTTCTCAAACTCGCCGCCGTCAGCTGCTTCGGGCCCTACTCTTTCGGATATATATATATATATATATATATATATATATATATATATATATATATATATATATATATATATATATATATATATATATATATATATATATATATATCTGCAGGTAGCGTCCCTTGGGGATGATTATTCAGAGCCAAAGATATCTGCCCTAGTTGAATCTTGATGCCTTTTATCATTGAGTCATGTGCTTTAACCTTCTCTTGCATTTTTTGTTAGATCCGATGAGTTGTTACAACATTCTTTTAATTTCAGACAGCCTATCATCTTGTCTCATTATCTGTTATTATTGGGGTTGGTGATAAGCTAGCTGTTAGTTTTGCTGGTTGTAACCCTGTTGCCTGTGGTAAGGCATGGCTTGACCCTATGTTCGCATAGCTGCAAGATTGTTTTTGTTATTGTACTGCTGATGTGCTGGTCCATACTGGTGATTCTGCTATCCCCAATTCTGACCGTTTTGTCTAGCCTCCGCAAGTACCCACATAGTTCATATTCTTTCGATAGTTCTGATTGTCACTTTTATCACTCCATGAACACAAATATGGTTGATTAATGCATGATGTGCATAATCTTCCATTTGTCGTGTCAATTATGTGCACCTACTTTTGGCCAGACTCTTCAATCTTTTTGGTGAGGATACTCATTTGTGTCATCGGAGTGGCCATATTCTCAGTCATGAAGTTGTTTGGGTCTAGATCTACTAAGTGAACTATAGGAGTAATTGTAGAGTCTCTTGTCATCCACCGTGAGTTTTGAGCAATTTTATCAAGTAAGACCTTACATTCTCTTAATGATTTGCCAAAAAATATTCCACATGCTGAAGCATCAACATTGGCCTTCAAGTTGTTGGCCAATCCCAAGTAGAACCTTTGCCCCAACATCTGATCAGGAATGTTGTGGTGTGGTCACTTGACCAACATCAAATTGAACCTTTCCCACATTTCTTGTAGTGTTTCCGCTGGTATCTGCCTGAATCTTAATATCTCATCAACTTGCGTGGCACTCTTATTGGGTGGGTAGAATTTTTCTAAAAATTGCTTGACTAATTTCTCCCAAATAGTGATGGAGTTTATGGGAAGCGAATTGAGCCAAATCTGAGCCTCTAGTCAATAGGAATGGAAATAACAACAATATTATTGATTTTGATGTCACATTTGGTTGCCTTTGCGCGACACAAATCGATAAAAAAAATTCAAATGTTGTTGTGGATCTTCAATGTAAGACCCCGAGAACAGTCCCTTGTTCTGCAATAAATGTAACATGTTGTTTGTGATTTAAAATGATTCCACTTGTATCTGAGGGACTGCAATTGCAATTGCCAGATTTTCGACGGTGGATTGTGCCCAATTATACAAGGCAGCTTATGGCACAAGAGGTTTCACACCCTGATTGTCCGGGTCATTCCCAATATTTTTTTTATTTTCATTGTCTATGACGTTACCCATGTCTAGTTTGATTCACTCTGTTGAGTTCTGTTGTCGTTTGTCTTTCTTGTTTGCTCGATTTAGTGCCTTGAAAGCTTTCTCAAGGTCCGGTAATGCTTCGTACAATTCATTAGTTATTGAGGAGTTTCTAGGCATGCACCTATAACACACAAGGCTACAAACGTTAGAGTTTCAATATAATTAATTTCAAGTCGAGAAAGCTGACTAAATTAAGAATTCTAACAATTCTTCCAGCCATAATTAATAACACCGTTAATTCTCCGGCAACAACTCCAAAATTTGATCACATCCAACTATGCCTCCTAAGAGGTATAGTGGTCGTTGCAATATAATCTCGTTTACAAGCCCGAAATCGAATCCCACGAAAAATTAACCTACTAATCACAATCACTAGTTTCACAAGAATTCAAGTAATCAACCTTCGAAAATATTAAATAATAGTTTGAGTGTTTATCAACTAAGGAAAACATAATTAAAATGCTATAATTTATAACTAACAGAGCAATGTTGTAGACGAGATTGAAAAAGTGTAGGGAAATGCTATTCTCGGAATCCTCTCCACTATATTTTCTACAAATTCGCGTAAGTATTCTCTACTGATCGTGAGTACTTTGGGTGGCGTAATTCTCTTCAGAGCGACTACCACTGTTTACTAGACGTATTCTTCTAAACTACACTAGATGACACTAGTTTACCGCTTACTATATGATCGCATCAAGATTTCGTTATTCATAATCCCATTTTTAAATCCTCCATATTGAGTCTTCATATACGTTAGGAGTGATGTTGTTCAACAAATACCTAAATGGGTACCATTTTCCAAGTAATAACACTAAATAGGCACAATCAATTGAGAGCACTTCAATCAATAATATCGAAAACGTAGTTGAACAAGAACAAAAAAGTTAAAGGAAACTTTGTATTAAATATATTAAAAAATCATCTTCCAATAGGTTATATCAAACCTTAGATGAAAAAGTTTAGCCGATCATTAATGTATTAACAATCATCACGATATTTAAAAACATTAAACTACAAAGTAATGATTACGTATGAATGTTGCGTTTCGTAATGAGGAGAAAGATATACTAATATTTTATGTCATATAGCAATTATAACTCGGGGATAAATTGTTTCGGATACAAAAAAACTCATAGAGAAATAAGAAATACTTTTAAGTTTTAGTGCTACATATGTAACTTTTATTTGAATAGATTTTAGGTAATAGTGTGAAGAACTAGGCAAGCAATTAAACTTATAATAGCTTGTAACTTGGAAAAAAGAGGTAAAAAAGACTTCTCAAGTCTTGTGGAAGAATATAGGACACATTTTTTGGTTAACAAAAAATGTATAATTAAAGGAGTTCGGGGTCAAATTAAGAATAACAAAAATTATGGGTAATATTAAAATTGCTTCAAAAACCATACTCATTCAAATTATTTTAAATTTTTATTTCCCTCTTCTTCCTTCTTTCTCATTCTCTCATTCTTCTTCCTTACTTTCTTTTTTCTCTTCAACTTTGATGTTGCTGCGGGTAGTTCAGGTATGTCATCTTCTTGTTCTTCTTCATTTTCTTCTTTCCCTCTTCATCTCATAATTTCATATTCTTCTTCTTTTTTCATTTTATCTTTGGTTTAAAATATACAAGAGAAAGAGAAAAATATGAAATTTTACAAAATGAGTATTTTGTAAAATACCCTCAAAATTTTTTGAGACATTCCCATAAATGAGTATTCTGTTGAAACATCTCCGGGGATGTTTCAAACATCTCGGGGAACATCCCGGAATGTTTGAAACATCCCTCGGGTTGTTTGAAACATCCATCGCGATGTTTGAAACATCTCCCGGGATGTTTGAAATATCCATCGAGATATTTGAGACATCTCCCGGGATGTTTGAAACATCTCTCGGGTTGTTTGAAATATTCATCGGGATGCTTGAAACATCCATCCGGGAAAATGAAACATCTTACGGCATGTTTGAAACACCTCCCGTGGATGTTTGAAACATCTCCCGTGGTTGTTTGAAACATCCATCGGGGTGGAGTAAGAGGGGAATATTTTTGCAAATAAAAAAACTTTGGGGGTTTAAAAATTATATCATTGAATCTAATCACAAAAGTGTCCTTTCTACCACATTCTTAATATTTTTGTCTTAAAAATTTATATAAGTTTTGAAGTGTCTTAAAAATTAAAATCCCCCTTTAACTTCCTAGAGTCTCTGTGTTAGAATTAAGGAAATAAAATTAAAAAAAAAAATCCAAGTAGAGAATGCTTCCTTCTTTAATGGATTTTACATGGGGCGAATAATAATTAACTTAGACTCCAAATATCAATATGGTATCAAAACTATAAAAAAACTTCAAAAGAGAAAACGTACGATTAAATAATTTTATCAAGTTGGGTATTACATGCCCAATCACATCATAGCGGCAAAAGTCGTTTAACTTCACATGCAGACCAGGGAATACCAGATGGTCACATCATTTGGATTGGAAGATTTGGTTCACATGTGGAATATATCAGAGGTGGATGTAGTGTATTGAGTACGGGTTCAACTGAACCCATAATTTTTTATGCGGAATAAAAATTTATATATAAAAATTTATTAAAATTATAAAAATAATAGATATAGATCTATAACTTTAAAAATATAATAAATTTAATATTAAAAACATTAAAATTAAACCCTTTAAATTCAAATCCTCGATTCACCCAAGGAATATATATGGATAATGGATCTTAGCAGTAGAGTTCCTTACGTCTCAAACTCAAAGACATCCCACCACTTTCACCAACTCGACTTTAAAGTTTTAAAATTTAATATATGTGTTGCCCATTAGACACTTGGCATATAAAGAAAGATTTATATATAATAATATCGTTATGACTTGAAGAAAAAATTATTTTTTCTTGGTTTTCCACTTGTTATATTCAATCAAAGGTGGATTTAGGATTTTAAGCTTTATTTATTCAATCTTTAAAGTTTTTAGTACTGAACATATTTCTTTTTAAAGTTATGGATTCATATTGTTTTTTATTTTAGCATTAGTGAATTTTTACATTATTCTGCATCAAAAGTACTGAGTTCAGTTGAACCTGGTGTCGATACATTACATGCGCCTCTATATTCAGTATTGGAACCTTTAATAATCTTGGATTCACACCACGTGAAGCTTATTAAAAGAAAAAATTATCCGTATTAAAAAAAAATTATTCTAACACTCGAACTCAAAACCTCTGGACGTGGACAACAGCCTCTTTATCCTCAATTTAGTCTACTGTGCGACTTCATATCCAAAAGCACTCGACTTTCTCATACATTTGGTTTGTTTGTCCAAATCCTATTACAAACTTGAGTTGCTCATGTTTTACCATTTTTGAGGCATTTCCTATAATTAAGTCTAGTACGATTAGTAGATTTACAAATAAGTAGTAATATAATTGAGTAATCGATCAAATCATTGGTGAAACTGGTTTCTTAAAATTCAAAACTACATACTATAAATTAGGGTGTACAAAGAAAACCGATAAACCGCACCAAACCGGTAATCCGAGTCAAACCGAAAAAAAAAACCCGATCATG
>MU760276.1:0-34781 GCA_026770625.1 Nicotiana glauca
CAATATCATTGGTGCTAAAGTACTCTTCTCTTGGGTAATCAATGTGCTGACAACCCCGGCTACCTTTATATCAATGTTACCATCCTTTCTTGGAAATACCAACAACCCTAGAAAAGCCACCATAAAAGCAAAAAGTCAATGTTCTTCCCATTTTTAACGATTTCCCTTACTATATATTTTGCTTTCTGGGTTGTTGAATCCCCCAATATGGCCATATCGCTGATATATGAAATTTAGAGTACAGAAGCCGTCTGCCAAATCCGGATTGTGAACAGTTCTGATTATCTTCAAAAAGTCCAGAAATCTGTGTACAGCTACAACTCTTGGAGCAATCAAATATTTGTGTCTCAGAGAAACCTCATCCTTCCCAATATAATATGCCATTTCCTCTAAAGTCGGGGTAAGCTCAACGTCAGAGAAATGAAATACATTATGAGCTGGGTCCCAACACGTGATTAATGCTCTTATAATATCCCCTCGGGGTGCAATGTCTAACAAACTGGTGAGACCTTTCAAATATTTATTCACTTCATCTTGCCCTTCTTTGCCCAAATCGTTCCACCACAGACGTAATTCCAAAGGGATCTTATGCAAGAATGATTCATTCTGAGTCGTGCTCATCCTGCACATTTATTAATGTGATTTAATCATTTATTTATGACCTAAAAGAAAAGCACTATATATTTTGTTCTTCAATTCTAGTTTTTTTTTTACAAGTAAAAAAAACTACTTTGTCAATACGGCCTTTCAGCACTTCCAAGAGAAGATTTTAAGGCTGTGTTAATTCAAAAGTGGCCATTTTCAAAAACAGCCTTTTGACACCCTTTTGGGGATATCCGGCTATTTTGACAAAACAGCATCACTTAATTTATTTATATCAACAAAAGTCAACATTTGACATTTTATGGCTATTTTTGCAAAAAGATGTGGTTGGACCCGTCAAGGGTTGCCTACGTATCTCACCGTAGTGAGAATCAAACCAGCGTAGTTCGGGCGAATTAACGAATTATTTTAAAACAAGACTTTTTTTTCATTTTCATTTTTGGCATTTCATAAGCAAATAACAAAAATACTTTCAAAAGCAAGACTCTTTTTCATTTTTATTTTTTTGAATTTCATAAACAAATAAAATAAACTATAAAAAAACAAGACTCTTTTTTTTTCATTTTCATTTTTCATGGCAAGACAAACCCTTTTCTATTTTTGAAACAAGACAAAATAACGACTCTTTTTTTTATCCTTTTTCATTTTCAATAAACAATAAAACAACCCATTTTTCCCAAACTAAAATAAAGACTCTTCTTCTTTTTCTTTTTCTGCGGACAAATTTCCAAAAATAAAGACTATTTTTCTATTTTTTTTTCGCTTTAAAAAACAAACTATTAAAAACAAAATATTTCCATTTTTTTATTTTTTCGAAATTTCGGCGGAGTTTCGACAGTACTTGGGCATCGGTTTTTCTAAAACTAAACAATTAATTCTTTACACTGCTATTTTCTCTCTTTTTCTCTTTTTCTCAATTTCACAAAATTCTTGATGTTCAAAAGCCGGTCAGCATGCGGGCCCGAGACAAATAAATGCAACACGTAAAATGCATCATGGTGGTCATTTCATTTTCGGTTACCTGTCCTAGACGGACTCAACCCCTCTGTTGAGTCCCCTAAGTCATATGCACGTGATGCAGATAAGCGCTCCTACTAGGGATCCGGCATGAAGTCAAGTTATTCTAGGCTCAAAACCTGGGTATGTGTTCTAGACTATGTACCCGAGCGGACAACTCGAGTCGAGGAGGGGGCTACGTACCGGGAACTAAAAGGCCATCCGGCTTAGTAACTTGTCCGGCCTCTTTTTTATTTAAAGGTATGGACACTAACAAAATAGAGAGTCTCAACCAGTAAGCACATCCCCGGAGGTAAGAAGAGAAGGGTTTTAGACACAGTTTATATACAGTTCAAATAATATCAAAGCGGTAAATATTTAGCACATTAATCATGAATATATAAGGAAATCAGATATAAGCAAATACAACAATTATTCCAAGCTCGAATTCTTAAACCCTGAACCGAAGTTCTGGGTTTCTCGTCCCCAGCAAAGTCGCCAGAGCTGTCACACCTCCTTTTTAAACAACCGAAGTTTTAATACACCCTGCGAATGGCATAATAAAGGAGTTTTTCCACTTTAAGGACAATCGAAACGGGATTCATTAAAAGGTCAGAGTCGCCACTTAGGAAATTTATGGTGTCCCAAGTCACCGGTTTGAACCCCGAATCGAGGAAGGGTTTGACTCTGTTAACAGTCCGCGATCCAAAAATTCGGATAAGGAATTCTGTTAACCCGGGAGAAGGTGTTAGGCACTCCCAAATTCCGTAGTTCTAGCACGGTCGCTCAACTGTTGTATTTGATTTTATCTGATTTCCATATATATTCTTATTTTATGTGCTAATATTAATAATCCGCTTTTATTATTGAATTTTTACAAGAATTACAACATCGTAAAAATATATTTCGGACCACACCGTACCAGTACGCCTGTGGCCTTTAACACATTTCGACTTCGTTGAGATTTGGATTTGGGTCACATAAATGTGCACCCGTATTTAAGAAAGTAATATTACTATAAATCGCGCCTAAAAGCATTTACGTGTTAATTAACTTGGGGAGAGACTGTGGAATTATCTAAACAGTCCTTCCAATTCTAATATATTTTTAAAAAAAATTATTGAGGGCCCCGCAATTCATTCATTTTTTCATTTGGGCGAGGCTCATCTCAATTTTATTAAAGGTCATTCCTAAAGCATACTATATTTTCTACTTGTTTATCTCTTAAGAGGAAACCTAATTAATTAACATGTTTGCAAAGATTTAACAATATGTTGAATAAGAGACAAAATATTTTTTTTATCAATTTATCTAAAACAAAATGAATTATATGTCCAAAGCAAAGCATTGCTGGACCTATGATGAGAAACCCAGGCCCAAGGTGAGCTTAAATTTAGAACAATTTTTGATTTAAAGTTGAAAGCCTGCGATTGGGCCTAGCGTTCGAGCCCAATAAATTGTCAAGTTATAGGTCTAGCTAACTACACTTAATCTCATATGTGTTTTAACGTCCTTATTTATTGCAATTATGGACACTTGAATGCAAATTCAATATATGACTTAGATAGCTAAGGATAATTCCAATTAACTACACTGTTTATTACTCAAATTATTCATACGTTCATCCTAATATACATCATAGACTTAGACTGTTATTTTCTGAAAGTAACAAACTGAAAATACAATACTTATAGTGCTAATCGGAGCAGGACGCAATTACAGTATGCGAAATTTCTTTTAATTTGATTTTATACACAGAAATGATAGTTCAGATTGAATTCTATTTCATGAATACATTTTATTCAACTGTTTAACTGTATAAGAGTTTCTAACAATTCAACTAAACATATGAATACGTTTACTCTAAACTAATTAACAGAATACTACAAATTATCAGAAAACTGTCCAATCTAATACTCAAAATCAATCAGTAAGAGTTCCAGGAATTCAACTGTCCAGTCCAAATTATTTACAAAAAATAGCTAAAGTATAAAAATTAATAAAATCTACATCATTTCAAACTTCAACTTCATTTCATATTTTGACTGAAATTTAAACGGAAGGATTTCAGTGAATGTAACTGGAAAATAAATGAGAATCAATGAGATTGCTTGGTCAAGTTGAACAAAAAACAGGGATCAGCAACAGTAATAACAACAGCAATCGATCAGCCTCAATCAACACCAATTGAACCACAGAAATAACAGATTAACGGTAATAAACCAGCATATAACTTGACAATCAGCACCAAATAACCTTCAAATTGATGTGAGAAAACTAATGAAACAGTAGGATTTTCGAACTACTTCTATTGTTTTTGGTATTTTTGAATTTTGGAAATGAAGAATTTCTAAGGTAAAGGTTTAGAATTGCAGAGAGGATTAAGAAAGATTTCAGATTTGCAAAAAAACTTATTAAGAGAGGCCAAATGAGGCCTATTTATAGAGTAGAAAGGGAGGGAATTTCAAATTTTAGAAATTATCCCTTAGTCCTCCCTTTTATTGCAATTAGACCCTTATTGTTTTTATTTATTCGACCCTTTCCCCTTATTAATGCAGAATTACCCCTTTTTCCCCTATCTAGAATGTTCTATTCCATTGTTTTTACCCTTCTACCCCCACTTCTAATTGGTATTTCACTGAATTGCCCTTTTATATTGCCCATATTACCCCCACCTCCTAAGTTTTATTACACCTAAACCATTTTGTATCCCCAAACTATCCCTGAATCCAAATCCTATTTACCAAATGCCCTTACTGCCTTTTACCCCTTTATCCCTTAGATTTGATCAGTTTTTACGAAATTAACCTACTACTAATTTTCAGAATTATCAAACAAAATGTAGTCTAATCAGCTATAACCAATCAGACTAATCAAACTAGCAATAAAATTCTTAAAACTAATAACAAAACAAAACTATTTCTAACAATTTTCAGAATCAAAGAACTAATGATAAACAGTATTGAAAAATTCTAGAAACCAATCCAAAAATCTGATATTTAAACCCTAATTAATATCAATCTCAAACAGTCAACACAGAAAAAATTATCAAATTCTAGTAATTCCTATAAAAATTATTTATTAGGATTTTTATCCTTTTTTTTTTAACTTTCAGAACAGTATCAATTTTAAACGAACAAAATTTAGAAATAATAACCAAAAAGTCTAAAATATCAAGAATCAGAGACGGAAGAACACACATGCATACAAAAATAAAAGATATTAAAAGAAAGAAAAAAAAATTACTTAGCTCTTTTTTTTCGTATTTTCCGTTATTTTTTCTACAGTACGGCTTTTCCTTTCTTCTTTTTCTTTTAAAGACCGACTCCGGCGTTCATGAGGCCTTTTATGGCCTTTTCTTGAATTTTGGGGTCACCGGAGACTTTGATTTTCAATTTGAACCTTTTCCAGTGATTTTTATGACTTGAGAATGTCAGAATAGGGCGAGGGACACAAGGAGGAGGCTATGGTGAATTTTTGACTTGATTTAGAAGAAGGGTTGTTCGCCTGAACTAGGGTTCCGGCGATACTAATTTGAAGATTCGAGGAGATGGGGACTTATTCGAGGAAAAAGAAGTAGAGGGGTGGGAAGAAGAGGTTGAGATGGTCAGGTGGTGTTGAGGGCGAAGGGATTGGCATAACTGGTGTCTCCCGCCGGTAGGGTTCCGGCGGGGGTTGAGAGAATTTTAGGGCGGCTAGGGTTTATTGATGGGGAAGAAGAAGAGTGAAAAATGAAAAGGGGGTAACGTTTGGTCATATTAAAAGACCATTTGTGATTCTGGACCGTTGGATTGGGAAAATCAACGGTTGAGATCCTTTTGGACTCGAAACGGCACCGTTTGATTAAATGAAAGACCATCCTCAGCCGTTAGATCATCAGAGATCAATGGCCGTGATTAATTCTCAAGAAACGACGTCGTTTAAATTATTATAGATGTTAATCCCATCCGTTAGATTGATTATTTCAACGGCCCAGATCCCTTTATACTTAAACGGGGTCGTTTTGATATAGAAATGGGCAGACCGGGTAGAATCCCTTTGGGCCTGGGCGGTTGTTTCTGATTTGGGTCATTAATTTGGCCCAGTTAACAATTCTTTTCTTTCTTTTGTATTTTCCTCCTTTTGTATTTTTACAATTATTTTCACTTTGTATTTTTGTATTGTATTATTTTTGTATTATTATTTTCTGTATTTTATTTTTCCTTTATATTTCTGTATTTTCTTTTTCTTTTATATTTTTTATTTATTTTTCTGATTTTATTAAATTGTGAAACTAATTAACTTTTATTTTATGGTAATTTTTCAATTAAAGCGCAAAAATGCTATTTTTTTTATTTTTTCTTTAAAATGAATTAATACTAAAATTGTAAAATTAAACCCCTAATGCATGTGTATATTTTTTATATTTTTTAATATGAATTAAAATGCAACAATTAACATCAATTTCAACAAAAATCCACAAAAGTGGTAAAATAATAAAGAAATTATTTTATTTGAAACTTTTGGAATAAAATTGCTTAGGGAAAAAATCACGTGCTCACAAATATGACTCAGAATTGCACTTACACATAAGAAAGGGGTCAAGGGGATAGGGAATCACATAAGAAAGCATTTACAGAAAACATGAGGAAAGCAAGAAAGCACAAACAGACTCAAAGATGCAGAAACATGATGAAAGAGAGCATGACAGACTAGGATGAACACATAGTTAAGAATGCATAACAGAGGAGGAGAAGTAAACACATAGTTTGGAGGGTATTATTTAATCAGAAGGACATACCAGTTGCAAGCTTTAGAACAGCAGAATAGTATAAGCAAGTAACAGCCAGAAGTCAACAGGAGCAGGCTCAGAAACTTTAACAAATATTTGACAGTTCAAGAGTAACTCAAAGGTATTTCTGACAGTAGAAGAGAGAGGAGAAGAGTGCTCAGTATTAGAAGTAGAGAAAGTAGTAGTAGAGAAAGTATTGTAATTATATAGTGTTCAATTGAAGTCTGAAGTGTTTCTGAGGTTTTTTCGTGTGTCTGTAGAAAGTTATGTGTAATGTCTTGTTTTTATAGTGCAAAAAATGAGTAAGGAAAAAAAAGTAAGAAAATAGTTTACAATCAATCACAGAAGGTCTCCCTAAGGTTAAGGGGTTTGATTTCAAACGGGCATGAGACAATTAAGGAAAGATGAATAATTAAAAAAACCTTTCCAAAGTACCATAACACAGGTAAATACATAGGGATTATTTAAGGCAAGAATCCTATGGTACATGATTTTTGAGAAATAAGGCAAGTAGGTCAATCAAACAGCTAGTGAAAGCTTTGTTCGAATGAACTTAGTCAGAAAAAAGGTGAGGAAAAGTTCAATTGGAAAATCAATAACCAATCAATCGAGCCTTATTAAAGGAGATTGGAATCAATTACAAGTTGGCAGGACCCTTTTGAAAGAAAAACCCTCATATATAAGCACACAAACGTCAAGCAAGAAAGAGAAGGTTGGCATAGACAGTCTCAAAATCATAAGCAAAAGATTCCAATTCAGTCTAGGGTTTTGAATTCGAGTAGGGTACAGAAAGGAGAGGGCAAGCCATCGAACTGACTCAGAGAGTCTCATGAGAAAGCACATAGATATAATGGAAAGTTTGAAGCAATAGAGTAAAAACAAAGCATGTTCAGGAAAAACTCAAGCAAGTTCAAGAGAGAATAGAGGTGACATAGAACTTAAGAAACAGTAGGCGAAACAGGTTTAGAACTCAAACAAAGTCCAGTAAAGGCAAACAAAAGCTTAGTAAGAAAATGGTAAAGGAACACATAAGCTAGACATGTGAAAGCATGTTGTAGAAATAGTAGAAGAGATAACAGAGCACAAGTAGAAGAACATGCATAATAACGGCAAAACATAAGAACATTAGAGAAAATATGCACAAGCGAAAAAACATAAGAACAAAGCATATACAGGCAGATTCACATAAAGAAAGAAGAAGAAGAAGAAACAGAAATCGTTTTAAATGTTTTGGAAAACCTAAATTGAAACTGACTAATTTTAAAAAGAGAAATTTGGAAAAAAGCTTTGAAACCTCGAGTACACCACAGATCTATCACAGATCTAAGAAAAATAAAGAGAGAAAGAACCTTGAACAACTTTCAGGGTTTCTTAGAAACCCTAGAAACGAGAAGGCTTGGAAAGGATCTGGCCTGGAACAGGTCTGGGCCATATCTAGGCTCTTGAGGCTTGAACACGTCGGAGCGGAGCCGGAGAAGCCACAGGAACACAAATCGGCGGAGGATCTGAACAGGCCTCATTGAGGTTGAACCTCGAAAGCCTTGAATAGCCGCGATTTGGGGTGAAGGGAAGTGAGCACAGGCTGTCCATGGCCTGAAAAGCCATGGACTTCGGTGGGATTTGGTCGGAGAAGACGACAGAGGCGGCTAGGGTTTCGAGTGTTAGAGACCATTTGAGAGAAGGAGAGGGTTTGAGGGCGGCGGTCGAAGTGAAATGAGAGATAGGGTTAGGGGTTGGTAGAGTTAAAAAGGAAAGTGTGAATGAGGGCCGTTGATCAAAATGATCAATGACTAGGATTTAAAGTGCAACACAGATGGGTTGGACAAACAGGTAAAGGGGTCGGGTTGAACTCAATTGGGTAATTGATTTAGGCCTGATTTGGGGTCAATTGGGGTCAAAATTGGGACGAAAAATAGGCTATAATTGAAAGGAATTGAGGCCACAATTGACATAGCTAGTCTTTCCCTTTTGATTTTATAAAAATAGTAAAAGTGTTTTAAAAAATTAAATTAAAATCACTGAGTTAATAAATAGTATATGAATATTAATTTAAAAATATTGGGATCAATTTGTATTTATAAAATGCTATTAACTCTTAAAGAGGCTAGTAAAAAATACCAAACGAATTTGTAAAAATATGAAAAAATCATATGAACTATATTTTGATGTAAATATGAGAATAAAATAATTTATTCTCCAAAAATGGCAAGTTTTAGAAATAATTATTGGATTTTATGGTGTAAAAAATAGGCCGTAAATTGGCTTAAAAATCATCAAAAATGCCAAAACCCTTTGATGTGCTCATATATGCATACATATGTTATTTTGAAAGCATTTTGGGTATATAAAAATACATAGGGAGAAATTGGGTATCAACAGTTTGCTCATGTGTCGTGGCAGTGAATGAATTGAAGGGATATTTACTCAGCGTGTAATCTAGGGATTCAGTATTTATTCCCGGTAGGAGAAAGGCAGTCGAACTAAGAATAGTCAGATGAGAGCTGGTGGAGGTAATGAGACTTGGTATTTGCAAGCGTGGTGGAGCTTTCTTTTATGAGAGGGTGTCGTGGTCCTTATTGAACGTACTAAGTTTGTTGGTGTTACAATCTGCTACAATTCGCCTTTATGGAAAGATATTTTGAAATAGTATTAGAAATACAACTGTCAGATATCGCATGGTTCAGTGGTTTAAGATCGAATCAGAATTCCTAATGTTGACGGATCGATAAAGATGACCTTTGGAAAGGTTTAAAAGTTAGCAAACATTGTGGGTTCAAGTGCCTTGAAGATAGAGTTTATTTAAGGCAGCAAATGAGCAGCAAGGTTTGAGGAAAGACGTGTGGGAAGTGTCGGGTGGTGTCAAAATTTCCTAGAAGGCCAGGTATCTGAAGCGATGGTCAAGTGGGTGATTAAAGAAGCGAGTTTGCTCAAAGTGAGAGAGGGGCGGATGTTGCATATGGGCTTGGTAGTAGGATAACTACGTGCCAAAGAAGAGTTCGGAATGATCTGGGACTTTAGAGACTCGCCATTGAAGTCTGCGGATGTAAATTGAAGTGTGGGCCATTATGCGGTAGGAGATTTGGTATAAGGGGAAGGAGCTGCTTGAAATGAAGAAGGACGCAATATAACTCTGAATTTGGAAAGGTGTGCCGCACATCTAATTAATGTCCACGAGGAGTGAACGGACTGGTGCAGCTAGAGAGTGAGCTTGGACTCAGGATTTGGTTGTTGATGTTATAGTGATTGTATCCCGTGCAGCAGCATTTGGAAGATATCGGGAAGTGATTTCCACATGTGGGTTATTTCCCGTGAGAGGATTAGCGGTCGCGTGGTTGGCGAAGCTTCTGCAAAGAATTATATTGGTTATCCAACAAAGAGATCTATCGTGCGAATGTGGATGATGATTTAGAATATGAAAGATGGGTAATTACAGAAAGATTCCGAGAATTTTCGGTGGATGATTGCATAAGGTTATGTTAACAAGAGATATAGGAGTCTGTTGAGTTCCAGAGTTGTGTAATAGTGACTTCAAGCTAAGTGGGAGAGTCCCACTGCCTAAAATTTGGGTTGCATGGTTAACTACTTGCGAGGTTTCCATTTATCTGCATATCGATGGGTTGTTTCAGTTACGGGAAAAGACCATAAGTGGTAATTTGAGTGAATGAATGTTGGAGGCATGCTATGGTTGGCCTTATTAGCTCATGTTCAGACTTGGAAAAAGGTTTAGGATTTATGCCTTGTATAGATATAGGTTTCAGAGAAAGTGATTTCGTCGGGTGCTTCGCCGAGAGACTATTCGTGTGTTATAAGATTTATGGAGTGGATTATATTCGGGACCAAGTTAGAGTGGGTGGATCTCAATAATAGTCCTAGTGAATTCAGAAGTTAAAGTGTGGTGCCCAATAATTTCGAGCCTATGAGTACAGTTAAGAATCAAGCTTTGTAACAGCTTATGAGAAGGTGCCGAGAATGTTCTATGATATTTTGACTTATGGTGTAGCATTTGAGTGCTATGAAATAGTTTATGGGAATTGAGACAGCCTGGTCTCATGATTCAAGGTTACTCGGGGTGAGTGTAGATGGAGCATGTTATGTGTTGAATGGAGTTAGTATTATTTCTAAGGCAAGCAAGGATAAATTGGAAGAAGGTAGAATGACTAGCCATAGTTGAATTGGCATATTGGGGCCAGCGATCAGTTCATTCTGCGTGATCAAGTTGTGTATACAATTTGTGGCAGTACGTGTGCGTCTTACCGGCCGCCGTAATTGAGGTTATTCAGAAGCATTCTTCTGTTATGGCTTGTTAAGTGGAAGAGGATTCTGGAAGGGCTATGGTGGCTTGGACAACTACTTGCCGATTTGCATATTCTACGGTTATGGGGATTTACCTGTGTGTTTCTATGATTCTCCTGAAGTGAGTTAAGTGAAAAGTTCGTATATGACGAAGTGTTAAAATATTAATGATTTCGGAGTTACGATGAAAATTGTGTTCTATCGTATGTTGGCACGTTGGGTGCAGTGATTAGCATGGAAATTCGAAGTGAGGATCGAGGTTGCAGTTTGGTGTTGACAAGGATGTCACGGACTCGGATGAGCAAGGAAAGGGTTGAATGATTGAAGTAAATTGGTATTGTCTTCAGCGTCACCTGAGATCGATGTATTGTGAAAGAGGCTTTGCATCCTGATTAAGGATTCTTGACCGTTTTTCAGCGTTAGTGCGGCCGATGGTTTAGATGTGCGGACTCGTTATTTATTTTGAAAGATTATGGGAGCGTGTCCCATGGGAAGATTGTATAAGTGTGACATGTAGTCACTTGATTGACTATAGATTGAAACCAAGTATGAGGATAGTGGTAATATCATTAATTTGAGAATTTATGCCTGAAGGGCACTTTGTTTATTGGGTTATGAACTGGGGAGGTTGCTCCAGTTATAATGGTTGTTCTTAGGTGTTATGAGGAAAAAGGGAGTTACTATGGACCTTTGAAAGGTTATTAGCCAAGTTGGTGCAACCATAAATCGGCTTGAGATCAATAGATTGATTTATATGTGAACAGGGATTTATATCAGGCCAGTTGTGTTCGTTTCAGCGAGCGTTCCCTATGGAGGAACAGTCGGGGTGTTATTTTGTCATCAGCTATTCCAGGTAATGATGTATTGTGCTGTATGAGTTATGAGATGGCTTGGTAAATTCTTATGGGTTGTGGTTCTGCATGTCAATTATGATATGTGAGCAGAATGGCTCTTAAGATTCAGATCTTGTATCGCACCTCAGTTGTGCTTGAGTTTTGTAGCCTATAGTGCTATGTATTTTCTCAGGGATGGTATTATGCACTTAGCGTGCTTGCGATCGAAATTCGATATTTTTATTGTAATGAGCAGATTTAGCTCGAAGTGCAATCTCCTTATGTGAGAACTATGTGTGGATCGGGTGGCACGCCGCCATGGGTATGTTATTCGGATCGGGTTGCGCGCCGCAACAGTATGATGTCGAGTCTGGTTTTTTAATGCTATTTTTGTGTGTTTCGCTTCCTATCTTCTAAGGAAAGTCCGTATTAGTGCGGGGGTTGGGTAATTCCTTCCAGAGTTTGATTTCTTTTTGTGTTGTGTTCGGATTGGTGGCCTATTGGCACATTGTGGCGTCATATGAGACTTTTGATCACATTCGGAGTGGCTTATTGCCTGAGCAGTTCGTACTGGGTGAGACGCGATTATGGGATTTAGGATCAGTGCAACCTGATTATATGAAGTATATTAAGGAGCAAAGATCATTATTTGGTTCAGAATGTGGTAATGTTTCTTGTCAGAAGGATAGACTCAATGATTGGTTGACTCGGCAGTTGATTATGAATTTCGGCACATCTCATTAGTCGTGACGGTATTGTAAGAGTTAGAGTAAGACTTGCGTGTGTCATGAGGTGCAATGGGAGCATCTGATTCGTTGAATTTTGGCTAAGTTGATCAGAAAATATTATTGTGGTCCTATGAGTAAAGTGATGCAAAGTAAGAATCCAACAAAGTTATGCAGTCAGGCTTGAGTACAACGTGTAGTGATTGATATGGTGATCGTATATTAGAAACAGGCCTGGCATAGAATTCCGGCTGTTGGAATTGGGCTCTAAGGCTTATTTGCTTGAATAAAAAGGGAATATCTTCAGAATCTATCGAGCTGATATGCTCAACTGAGTTGTGGCAGCACAGGAAGGTGCATGAGAAGTTAAACAGTGATTTCAGACTACATCAGTGTAATTCTCAGCACGTTCGAGGACGAACGTATGTTTAAGTAGGAGAGAATGTAACGACTCGACCGGTTGTTTTACGTTCTAGCACTCCGTTCAGCAGTCTGAGGCCATGAGCAGCTTCGTTTCAAGTATTACGACTTGTAAATGTGGTCGGAATTGAATTTCGAGAAGTACAGAGTTGATTTGGAAAGAGGATTCTCATTTCGGAAGCTTAAAGTTAAAAGAATGAACTAGAATTGGAATTTTGAGTAAACGACCTTGGAATCAGGATTTGAAGGTTCCCGCAGGTTCGTATGATGATTTCGGACTTGGGCGTATGCCCGGATCGGGTTTTGGATTAGCCGGGAGTGTTTTGGCGCCTATTGTGGAAGTTAGCATTTTAGAAGGAATTTTATAAGTTTGGCTTGAAGTGCATTTCAATGTTATCGATGTCCGTTTGGAATTTTGAGACTGAGAGTAGCTCCGTGTGGTGATTCTGGAGTTGAGAGTGCGAACGGAAGTGAATTCGGAGGTCCGTAGGTCATTTTGAAGCCATTTGGCTAAAGATAGAAATTTGAAGGTTTTTGAGAAGTTTGACCGGAAATGGACTTTTTGATATCGGGGTCGGAATCCGATTCCAAAAACTGGAGTAGATCCGTAATATCAAATATGACTTGTGCGCAAAATTTGAGGTCAATCGGACGTGATTTGAAACCATCGAAAGTAGAAGTTTGAAATTTCGAAGTTCATAAAGCTTGAATCGGGGTGTAATTCATGGTTTTAGTGTTCTTTGATATGATTTGAGGCCATAAGAAAGTCTGTAATGTGTTTTGGGATTGGTTGATAGTTTTGGTTGAGGTCCCGGGGGCCTCGGGTGGATTCCGGGTGGCTAACGGATCGAAAAATGGAATTTGGGAAGACTAAAGGGTGCTGCTTCTGTCATAACCGCATCTGCGATGCGGTCGAAATCGCGCAGAAGCGGAAAGGGGCCAGGCCCAAGGAAACCGCAGAAGCGTCCCAGGGACCGCAGAAGCGGTTCCGCTTAAGCGGCCCCCAGACCGCAGGAGCGGTCCAGCTCCCTCTTGCCCAAAGCCGCAGAAGTGGCTAACAACCGCAGAAACGGCTACCGCAGAAGCGGAAAATGCACGGCAGAAGCGGAATAACTAGAGGCAGCAAGGTTGTTTTAAATAGTGATTTGAGTTCATTCTCTCAATTTTTCATGGCTTGGGGCGATTTTGGGGAGCTTTAAGAGAGGATTTGCATCATCAATAATAAGGTAAGTTATCCCCTCCCTATTATGAGTTAAATACATTGATTTTGTATAGATTTTAGCATGTAAATGGGTAGAAAATTGAGGGTTAAAGGAAAACCTAGAAAATTGTATTCTTGGAATTTAGCCACGATTTTGAGTATGGAATTAAGAGAAAATCATATATTTGAATTCGTGAGTTCTTGGGTAAACATTATCTTCGAGAAATTTCGGATTCCGGGCACGTGGGCCCAAGGGAATTTTTGTCCACTTTTCGTTCGGGGTTAGGAATTGTTACAAATTGGATTGTAAAGTTTAATTAAGCATATATTAACGGCTTTGTATGACCATTGGCTAGTTTTGGAGCATTGTGCGTTGGTTCGAGCCTTCGGAAGAATGTAAAGTGCCGGTTATGAGTCTTCTGAGCGAGGTAAGTCTCCTTTCTAATCTTATGAGGGTGAATTAACCCCATAAGTGAGTTAAATTGGTTATCGTCACGACCCCAACCCGGTCATGATGGCGCCCAGAACACTACTAGGCAAGCCCGACCATTTATAACAATAACCCCATTAATCAAACAGATGAAACTAAATGCCATTTAAGTTAAGGCCTAAAATACTGATAATAATGCGGAACAAAAACCAAACCAATACCAGTACAGCCCAACATGGACCCGGTGTCACGAACATGAGCCTCTAAAATACAGAATAACATCCTACTACAAAGTTTGTCTAAAAGCTGACAATGCGAAAATAAAAGGATAGGGATAGAAGGGAGAATCAACGGCTGCGAACGCCCTGCAGCTACCTCAAATACTCCCGAAATAAGAACTCTGGAAAGCTGGTCAAAGCTCACTCAGCCTGTGAATACCCTGGATCTGCACACAAGGTGCAGGGAATAAAGTGAGTACTCCGACACAGTGAGTAATAAACATAACTACAGTATGAAAGTAAGAAAACGCAGAAAATGCACAAAGTAATCTATATCTAGCAGTTTAGATCAACATCAGTGAAACGGTAACCAACAAGTAATACAATCAAGGAATAAAGCATGAAAAGATGCAACACATAACGGTACACTCTAGTACTTGCTGCGGCGTGCAGCCCGCTCCACTTATTTAACGTCGACGGTGCTCACTGGAGGTGTATACAGACTTCAGAGGGGCTCCTACAGTCCAAGCGCAATATCAGCCATATCGTGGCATCAAACAGGTTCTCGGCCTCAATGTCAATATATATCATCGCTACGGCGCGCAGCCCGATCCATATCAAAGGGAAACATCCTCACTATCGGGTCCCCGACCCATCTCAGTCAAATAAGTTCACAGCCAATTGGGCATGACATACTATACGGATCTCAGCCCACATATCCTTTTTTCCATTTAATATTCATGTATAAACACAGTTATTATATTGTTTTTAACAGTTGAAGGCATGACTGAGACTATATGTTATGCACACAAGGATCCCCTAAGGATTCTACAGGTCGGCACAAGGCCCCAAACACGGCAATAAGCCCAATTCACAGTGATAAATTATGCGTCTCAATCGCCAATATAATAGAAATTTAACACTCGGGATGGACCAAGTCTCAATCCCCAACAGTAATTGACCCCACACTCATCGTGGAATGCGTGTCATGCCTCAATATAGCGTTACGATGTGAAAGTCCGGGGTTTTAAACCCTCAGAGCAACATTTACATCAATTACTCACCTCTAGCCGGCAAAAGACTAGCTCGCAATGCCCTTTCCTCTCAAATCGACCTCCTCGCGCGTCGAATCTGGCCAAAACCACAATGAATACATTACAATAGGCTAAGGGAAAATAACCCAATCGAAAAGACTCGAAGAATATCGAAAATCACAAAACTTGCAAAACCCGAGCCCCAGGCCCACTTCTCGAAATCCAAAAAATTTTACATCAATACGATCCTTATCTCACCACGAGTCTATACATATCAAGTTCACAAGAAGCAGAGTCCATTTGACCCCTCAAATCACCCCTAACCTTCATTTTTAACCTTTAATACCTTGGGTTTTCAGTGTTAATCCATGTTTATACACCATAATATCGTAATCTAAGTCCAAGAATCAATACCTGATGATAGCCCTTGAAACCCTCTTCAAAAATCGCCCAAAACCCTCTTAGTTCGAAGTCCAAAATGTTTGTTCTTTCAAAATTCGCGAAGAAGACATAATTTAATATCTGCCCAGGCCTTTTCGCTTCTGCGGCCAAAAATGCCGCTTCTGCGGTTACCGCTTCTACGGTTACCGCTTCTGCGGTTCTTCCACCGCTTCTACGGTTTTTCATCAAGTCACCCCGGACCGCTTATGCGGTCCAAAGCCGCACCTGCGATGACCGTTTTTGCGGAAACCCTTCCGCTTCTGCGAAATTGCCAAGCCCCTCTAAAACCGCTTCCGCGATCTACTCCACCGCATCTGTGGAACCGCTTCTGTGGTCCCTTTTCCGCAGATGCGGAAATACCAGGTACCAGCAGTCATAAATCATGCAACAACTCCAAAACTCTCCATTTAATCACCCGAACTCACCCCGAGGCCCCCGAGACCTCAACTAAAAGCACAAACATGATCTATTAATTTATTCAAACTTGCTCGAATCATCAAATCACTATCGTTAACATCAAAATCCTCAAATTTCACCAAATCAAAGCCTAAGTTTATCAAATTCTTCCGAAACCCACATTCGATCAAAAACCCGACCTAACCACCTCCGATTCAACTGAAATTTTGCACACACATCACAAATCACCTAGCTACTGCAACTCTCAGAATTCCATTCCGACCCTCGGATCAAAATATCACCTATCAACCAGATATCGCCAAAATGCTAACTTCGCCAATTCAAGCCTAATTCTACACCGAACCTCCAAAATTACTTCCGATTGTGCTCCTAAGCCTCATATCATCCCCCGAAGCTAACCGAATCGTCGGAAATCACATCCAAGCCCTCTAACTCATAAGTCAACTTCCGATTGACTTTTTCAAACCAACCTCCCTTTAAAGAGACTAATTGCCCATTTTCCTACCAAATCCAATCCAAATCAACTCAAACTCATCCAACACACATAATAAATCATGAAGAAGCAATAAACGAGGAAAACGGGACGTAAACACATGAAACGATGGGTCGGGTCGTCACATCCTCCCCAACTAAAACAAACGCTCATCCTCGAGCGGGTCAAGAAAACATACCTGAAGTCTCAAATAGGTGAGGGTATTTGCTCCGCATCTCCTACTCGGTCTCCTAAGTAGCCTCCTCCACGGGCCGACCTCTCCATTGAACCTTCACCAAAGCTATATCCTTCGATCTCAATTTCCGAACCTGACGGCCCAAAATAGCCACTGGCTCTACATCATATGTCAAATCCTCATCCAACTAAACTGTACTGAAGTCCAAGACATGAGACAGGTCCCCAACATATTTCCGGAGCATGGAAACATGGAATACCGGATGAACGCCTGACAAGCTGGGTGGCAAAGCAAGCATATAGGCCACCTCCCCAATCCTTCTAAGCACCTCAAAAGGTCCGATGAACCGTGGACTCAACTTCCCTTTCTTTCCAATCCTCATCACACCCTTCATCGGTGAAACCTTCAGCAAGACCTTCTCACCCATCGAGTAAGATACATCTCGAACCTTTCGGTCCGCATAACCCTTATGACGTGACTGAGCTGCGCGAAGTCTCTCCTGAATAACCTTCACTATCTCTAAGGCATCCTGGACCAAATCTGTCCCCAGCAACCTAGCCTCGCCTGGCTCAAACCAACCGACCGGAGATCTACACCGTCTCCCATATAAGGCCTCATACGGCGCCATCTGAATGCTAGACTGATAGCTGTTGTTGTAGGAAAACTCTGCAAGAGGTAGAAACTCATCCCAAGAACCTCCGAAATCAATCACACAAGCATGTAACATGTCCTATAATATCTGAATGGTACGCTCGGACTGTCCGTCTGTCTGAGGATGAAACACTGTGCTCAGCTCTACCTGCGTACCCAACTCTCGCTGAAAAGTCCTCCAGAACTGGGAAGTAAACTGAGTGCCTCTATCCGAGATAATAGTAACAGGAACCCCATACAATCGGACAATCTCACGAATAAAGATCCCTGCCAGCCGCTCCGAAGAATATGTAGTACACACTGGAATGAAATGTGCGGACTTGGTCAGCCGATCCACAACNTATTCAGGAATAACCATCTGCTGAAGCAAACCGCCCGGTCTATGATGCTCATATTTTACCTGCTGACAATTGAGACACCGAGCCACAAATCCCACAATGTCCTTCTTCATTATCCTCCACCAGTAGTGCTGTCTCAAGTCCTGATGCATCTTCGCGGCACCCGGATGGATGGAATACCGCGAGCTGTGGGCCTACTCAAGAATCAAATCTCTAAGCCCATCCTCATTGGGCACACAAATCCGGCCTTGCATCCTCAACGCACCATCATCACCTATAGTGACATCTCTAGCATCTCCGTGCTGAACTCTGTCCCTGAGGACAAGCAAATGCGGATCATCATGCTGGCGCTCTCTGATGCGATCATACAAGGAAGACCGAGAAACCACGCAAGCCAATACCCGACTGGGCTCTGAAATGTCTAGTCTCACCAACCGATTGGCCAAAGCCTGAACATCAACTGTAAAGGGCCTCTCCGTAACTGGGATATACGCCAAACTCCCCATACTAACTGCCTTTCGACTTAAAGCATCGGCCACTACATTGGCCTTTCCCGTATGATACAAAATGGTAATATCATAGTCCTTAAGCAACTCAAGCCACCTCCGCTGCCTCAAATTAAGATCTTTTTGTTTGAACAAATGCTGAAGACTGCAATGATCGGTGAAGACCTCACAAGATACTCCATATAGATAGTGCCTCCAAATCTTCAAGGCATGAACTATAGCAGCCAATTCTAAGTCATGAACAGGGTAGTTCTTCTCATGGGGCTTCAACTTACGAGAAGCATAAGCAATCACTCTACCCTCCTGCATCAATACATAGCCAATCCTGACTCTCGAAGCATCACAATAAACGGTGTACGAACCTAAAGTTGATGGCAAGACCAATACTGGAGTTGTGGTCAAAGCTGTATTGAGCTTCTGAAAACTCTCCTCGCACTAATCTGACTATACAAACAGAGCACCCTTCTGCGTCAACTTGATCAAGGACGAGGCAATAGATAAGAAACCCTGGACGAACCGGCAATAATAACCCGCCAAACCGAGGAAACTATGAATCTCTATGGCCGAGGATGGTCTAGGCCAATTCTGAACCGCCTCAATCTTCTTTGGATCGACCTGAATACCATCACTGGACACCATGTGTCCCAAGAAGGCCATGGAAGCAAGCCAAAACTCACACTTGGAGAACTTGGCATACAATTGCTCCTCTCTCAATCTCTGTAATACAACTCGCAAATGCTCCGCGTGCTCCTCCTGACTACGCGAGTATACCAAAATATCATCAATGAATACAATAACAAACGAATCCAGATACGGCCGAAATACACTGTTCATCAGATGCATGAACGTTGCTGGGGCATTGGTCAGCCCGTAAGACATAACCATAAACTCATAGTGACCATATCTAGCCCTGAAGGCCGTCTTAAGAATGTCTGAATCCTTGATCTTCAACTGGTGATAGCCCGAACGGAGATCAATCTTAGAAAACACCCTCGCTCCCTGAAGCTGGTCGAATAAATCATCGATGCGAGGTAGGGGGTACTTGTTCTTTACTGTTACTTTGTTCAACTGCCTGTAGTCAATGCACATTCTCATTGTGCCATCTTTCTTCTTCACAAATAACACAGGTGCACCCCACGGTGACACACTAGGCCAAATAAACCCTTTTCTAGGAGTTCCTGAAGCTGATCTTTCAATTATTTTAACTCCGTTGGTGCCATGCGATACGGCGGAATGGAAATGGGCTTGGTGCCCGGCACCAGGTCAATACCAAAATCAATGTCCCTGTCCGGGGGCATACCCGGTAGGTCTGCAGGAAAGACTCAGGGAAATCCCTCACGATGGGAACAGAATCTATACTAGGAGCCTCAACTCCAACATCACGCACGAAGGCCAAATATGATAGACAACCCTTCCCAACCATACACTGGGCTTTCAAGAAAGATATAACCCTACTAGGGACATAGTCAGTCATACCACGCCACTCGATCCTCGGAACGCCTAGCATAGCCAAAGTGACTGTCTTTGCATGACAGTCTAGAATAGCATGACACGAAGATAACCACTCCTTGCCCAGAATAACATCAAAGTCTACCATGCTCAAAAGCAATAAATCAACTCGGGTCTCCAGACCCCCAATAGTAACAAGACAGGACCGATACACATGGTCCAGAACAATAGTATCACCCACCGGGGTAGATACGTGCACTGGTAAAGCAAGACACCTCCAGGTCGTACCCAAATGATGAGCAAAATATGATAACACATAAGAATAGGTAGAACCGGGATCAAATAAGACAGAGGCATCTCTGTGGCAGACTAAAATGATACATGTGATAACAGCATCTGATGCAAGGGTGTCTGTCCTGCCTGGAATAGCATAAAATCTAGCTTGGCCGCTGTCACCTAATCGGCCTCCGCCCCTAGGGCGACCCCTGGTTGTCTGGCCTCCGCCCCTCTCTAACTGGGCTGCGCTAAAGAAACCGGAGCAGACGATGAGGGTTGATCCCTCTGCTGAGACTGACTACCACGACGTCGAGGACACTGCCTCCTCATATGGCCAAACTCGCCACACTCGAAGCAAATACCAGATGCTGGAGAAGGGGGCTGAAGGGAACCCCTCGCACCAGAATGACTAGCCGATACGCTCTGTGCAGAAGAACCCTGAGCTGAAGGGGCATATGATGAGCTCTGAGCTGGGAGGGAACTAAGTGAAGACTGGCCCTGCTGGAACCCCTGATGACCACGGCCTGAAGACGCCTCACGATACTCGGGACGAGCCGACTGATGAGGCCTGAAAGAACGACCTCTGCTCTGCTGACCCTGGCTCCTAGACGGAGCACCACTGAAGCTACCCGATCCATGAGGCCTCTTGGTCTCCCTCTCCTCTCTCTCCTGATGGTGAGCCGTCTCAATATCATGAGCAATATCCACTGCATCCTCAAGGTATGACTCAGAATCCTCTCTCGGGTCATTTAATACGGACGGGATAAATAAGTCCGCCCACAAACCTCCTAATCCTCTCCCGATCAGTCGGGACCATCCATGGAGCATAACGAGCCAACTATGAAAATCTCACCTCATACTGTGACATAGTCATATCTCCCTGACGAAGCCACTCAAACTGTCTCCGCAGCTCCTCCCTCTGAGACTGGGGTACCCACTTCTCTAGGAAGAGAGTGGAGAACTCCTGCCATGACAAAGGCACTGCACCCACCGGCCTACGTTGCTCATATGCCTCCCACCAAGTGAAGGCTGCTCCAGAAAACTGAAAAGTAGTAAATGATACCTCGCTCGCCTCCAAGATCCCTGTTGTCCGATGCATACGTCAACACTTGTCGAGAAAACCCTGGGCATCCTCTCCCAAAACACCACTGAAAGTAGGAGGTGAGAGCCTACTGAACCTCTCAAGACAACGTTGCTCATCGTCTGGCATAGCTGGAATCACATCATCCTGAACCGGTGCAACTAGCTGAACTGGGGCAACCTGCTGAACTGGTGGTGCCTATGGTGTCTGCAAACCCTGCACTACCTGCTCAGGCATGCGAGCAGCAGGGGTCTGATTACTTCCCCCGACCTGCGAAGTAGCTGCTGCAGTAATGGCTGAGACTGCCTGTGCCAGGCCAGTGCAAACTGATAGAATCTGATCTAGGGCCTTCTGAAGACCCAGAATCATAATAGGCACAGCTGGTGCCTGAACAGGTGCTGCTGGAGCCTCTATAGCCGAAGCCTGATCCTGAGCTGGGGCAACTGGTGGGTCAACAGGTGCTGCCCCCTCGGCTCTACCTCGACCACGACCGCGTCCACGGCCTCTGGGGGCCTCAATAGGTGGTACAGGTGGTCGTTCGCCACATCCCGTAGCACAGGTTCTCGCCATCTGCGTGACAATAGGATAAGAAAATTTAGTTCTTGGATCAACAAAGTCACACGATAAGAATTCCAAGAATATGAAGTTTCCTAAAGGTTTTGCAGCCTCCCGAGGATAAATACAGACGTCTCTGTACCGATCCGTGAGACTCTACTAAACCGGCTCATGACTCGCAGGACCAAGTAACCTAGGCTCAGATACCAACTTGTCACGACCCCAACCCGGTCATGATGGCGCCCAACACACTACTAGGCAAGTACGACCATTTATAACAATAACCCCATTAATCAAACAGATGAAACTAAATGCCATTTAAGTCAAGGCCTAAAATACTGATAATAATGGGGAACAAAAACCAAACAAATACCAGTACAACCCAACATGGACCCGGTGTCACAAACATGAGCCTCTAAAATACAGAGTAACATCCTACTACAAAGTCTGTCTAAAAGCTGACAATGCGGAAATAAAAGGATAGGGATAGAAGGGAGAATCAATAGCTGCGAACGCCCTGCAGCTACCTCAAATACTCCCGAAATAAGAACTCTGGAAAGCTGGTCAAAGCTCACTCAGCCTGTGAATACCCTGGATCTGCACACAAGGTGCAGGGAGTAAAGTGAGTACTCCAAACCAGTGAGTACTAAACATAACTACAGTTTGAAAGTAAGAAAACGCAGAAAATGCACAAAGTAATCTATATCTAGCAGTTTAGATCAACATCAGTGAAACGGTAACCAATAAGTAATACAATCAAGGAATAATGCATGAAAAGATACAACATAGATAACGGTACACTCTAGTACCCGCTGCGGCATGCATCCCGCTCCACTTATTTAACGTCGACGGCACTCACTGGGGGAGTACACAGACTCCGGAGGGGCTCCTACAGCCCAAGCGCAATATCAACCATATCGTGGCATCAAACAGGCTCTCGGCCTCAATGTCAATATATATCATCGCTGCGGCGTGCAGCCCGATCCATATCAAAGGGAAACATCCTCACTATCGAGTCCCCGACCCATCTCAGTCAAATAAGTTCACAGCCAATCTGGCATGACATACTATAGGGATCTCAGCCCTCATATACTTTTTTCCATTTAATATTCATGTATAAACACAGTTATTATATTGTTTTTAACAGTTGAAGGCATGACTGAGAGTATATGTTATGCACACAAGGATCCCCTAAGGATTCTACAAGTCGGCACAAGACCCCAAACACGGCAATAAGCCTAATTCATAGTGATAAAGTATGCGCCTCGATCGCCAATATAATAGAAATCTAACACTCGGGATGGACCAAGTCTCAATCCCCAGTAGTAATTGACCCCACACACATCGTGGAATGCGTGTCACGCCTCAATATAGCGTTATGATGTGAAAGTCCGGGGTTTCAAACCCTCAGAGCAGCATTTACATCAATTACTCACCTCTAGATGGCAAAAGACTAGCTCGTAATGCCCTTTCCTCTCAAATCGACCTCCTCGCGCGTCGAATCTGGCCAAAACCACAACGAATACATTACAATATGCTAAGGGAAAATATCCCAATCGAAAAGACTCGAAGAATATCGAAAATCACAAAACTTGCAAAACTCGAGCCCCGGGCCCACTACTCGAAATCCAAAAAAAATTACATCAATACGATCCTTATCTCACCACGAGTCTATACATATCAAGTTCACAAGAATCAGAGTCCATTTGACCCCTCAAGTCACAAGTTTAAAATCTCATAAGTTTCAAGCCCTAACCTCTATTTTTAATCTTTATTTCCTCGGGTTTTCAGTGTTAATCCATGTTTATACACCATAATATCGTAATCTAAGTCCAAGAATCCATACCTGATGATAGCCCTTGAAACCCTCTTCAAAAATCGCCCAAAACCCTCTTAGTTCGAAGTCCAAAGTGTTTGTTCTTTCAAAATTCGCAAAGAAGACTTAATTTAATATCTGCCCAGGCCTTTTCGCTTCTGCGGCCCAAAATGCCGCTTATGCGGTTACCACTTCTGCGGTTCTTCCACCGCTTCTGCGGTTTTTCATCAAGTCACCCCGGGCCGCTTCTGCGGTCCAAAGCCGCACCTGCGATGACCGCTTTTGCGGAAACCCTTCCGCTTCTGCGGAATTGCCAGGCCCCTCTAAAACCGTTTCCACGATCTACTCCACCGCATCTATGGAACCGCTTTCGGGGTCCTTTTTCCGCAGATGCGGAAATACCAGATTGCAGCAGTCATAAATCATGCAACAACTCCAAAACTCTCTGTTTAATCACCCGAACTCACCCCGAGGCCCCCGGGACCTCAACCAAAAGCACAGACATGATCTATTACTTTATTCAAACTTGCTCGAATCATCAAATCACTATCGTTAACATCAAAATCCTCAAATTTCACCAAATCACAGCCTAAATTTATCAAATTCTTCTGAAACCCAAATTCGATCAAAAACCCAACCTAACCACCTCCGATACAACTGAAATTTTGCGCACACATCACAAAACACATAACAAAGCTACTGCAACTCTTGGAATTCCATTCCGACCCTCGGATCAAAATCTCACCAATCAACCAGATATCGCCAAAATGCTAATTTCGCCAATTCAAGCCTAATTCTACACTGAACCTCCAAAATTACTTCCGATTGTGCTCCTAAGCTTCAAATCATCCCCCGAAGCAAACCGAAATGTCGAAAATCACATCCGAGCCCTCTAACTCATAAGTCAACTTCCGGTTGACTTTTCCAAACCAACCTCCCCTTAAAGAGGCTAATTGCCCATTTTCCTACCAAATCCAATCCGAATCAACTCAAACTCATCCAACACACATAATACATCATGAAGAAGCAATAAATGGGGAAAACGGGACGGAAACACATGAGACGACGGGTCGGATTGTCACAGTTATGTGCTCCTATTTGTGGGGGCTACGTACGCACGAGGTGACAAGAGTCCGTGCGTAGCTACTATTATGCTATTGTCTGGGTAGTCTAGGACCCAAAAGTATGTTATACTTGGATTAATTGTGAACCCATAGATGGCTTGAATTGCTTATATCACATAAAATTAATAAATGGATTTCAAAAAAGCCTTAAGCTTAGTTTTCTCAAATTATTAAAGAGAATTGGCCTTTCTTGGATAATTGCTCCATGTTGACTTCCTGACTGACTGTCTGTCTGTGCGTGTTTATTTTGGTACGGGCCGAACGCCTCGGCAGATTAAATAGATGCATCTATAGGCGCGCCGTCGACCCTCGGCATGTGCACATTTATTTCTGTTGGATCAGGCTTTCGCCTCGGTGTGATTTGCGCATGTTATTTGTCGCTTGAGGATTTTTAAACGTGAAATTTACCCTTTGTGGCTTGATATAAACTGATGAAATAATAATGAATAAACCTTGAAAGCCCCTGATTATTTGTTGAAGGTGTTTATCTGTTTTCTCACTTTGTGAGTTAGAACTGCTATTAGTTTTTGAAATCGGGTTCTGGGATGATTTTTGAAAGATGTGTACTAGTAGCTATTACTTAATTTGAATTGAAGTAGAGATTGTTTTAATTATAAAAAAAATAGAAGGAAAAATCCTAGATTTTCAAAGATATTAAAAGAGAATTTAATTGATAATTTAGTTGGCTTGCCTAACAGAGGTGTCCGGCGCCACCACGACCCTTAGTGGATTTTGGGTCATGACAGTATGTAATCTCATATGTTATTTATGATGTCTGGAGCATATTCTAATTTTAAAGATATCTTATTCATTGTAGTTAAATATAGGTGATCTAAAATCTACCTTAAACATATGTCTTATTATATTCTTAAATCTTGAGAAATTCTAGCTGTAGAAAGAAACATGTTTCTATACGTAATGTGGCTAAATATGCAATGGTTATTTCAACTGATGTATTAAACACTTTCTTGAGGACTAGATACTACTTTTTGCACTTAAAAGAATTTAACTCTTAGCTTGTTGTAATTTAATTTGCACAAAGAGTTATAAAACCAAGTTTTATGAATTGAAATTATGTCTTGGGATTACATTTGCAGTCTTAAATCCATATGAATAATTGTCTCCTTACTTTGCTATCATGTTGTACCTAATATGTCAATTTGTAAATCTTTGATGGTCAGACGGTATAAAATATTGCTATAGGCAGAAATATAACAACTTGAATGTGAGATACACGCTGGCTTTAGAGTTTAGACTTGTATGTAATGATACTGCTATAGGGCCTTGTGTATGTATTTATACGACATGACCATGAATGGTTTATTCTTTTAGTTTTAAATAAATGATGCCTTACTTAATATGTCATAGTAATGCATTAAAAAGTGTTAACTTAGTTTGCAAATCCTGCCCATGATTATATTAAAAGACACAAGATATGTGCTTTTGTGACGACCCGGCCCGTCGTCACGTGATTTACCGCCCGTTTTTCCCTTATTATGTTGCTTCATGTTTCAATATCCGTATTAAAGTTGATCGGGTGTAATTGAGTTGGTTTTGGTTGAAAATGAGGCACTTAGCCTCTTAGAAGGGAGTTTGTTTCAGGAAAGTCAACCGGAAGTTGACTATGTGGTTAGAGGGCTCAGATGTGAATTCCGGTGGTTCGGTTAGCTTTGGGAGGTGATTTATGACTTAGGGGAGCGATCGGAATTGAATTTGGAGGTCCGGTGTAGAAATAGGCTTGAATTGGCAAAGTTGGAATTTTGGCGGAATCCGGTTGATAGGTGAGATTTTGATCCGGGAGTCGGAATGGAATTCCGACAGTTGCAGTAGCTTCGTTAGGTGATTTTGGATATGTCTGCAAATTTTCAGGTCATTCGGACGTCGTTTGGTCGGGTTTTTGATTGGATGTGAGATTCGGAAGTTTTAAGGAAAATTAGGCTTGAATCCGTGGTAATTTGGTGATTTTTGTGTTAAAGGACGTGTTTTTATGATTGGAACAAGTTCGTATCGTGTTTTAGAGTGGGTTTGTATTTTTGGTTGAGGTCCCGGGGGCCTCGGGATGGTTTCGGATGGTTAAACGGAAGGAAATTGGTAAAATTGCAGGTCTGTAATTATATGTCTTCTGGTATTTCCGCTTCTGCGGAAAATGGACCGCAGAAGCGAGTCCGCAGAAGCGGATAATTGAGCGCAGGAGCGGTTTGGGCTTGAACAGGGAAGTTCCGCAGAAGCGGAACTTGGTCCGCCTAAGCGGAGTCGCAGGTGCGAGTTTGGAACCGCAGAAGCGGTCTTAGAGATTTATTGAAAAACCGCAGAAGCGGTCAAGGTACCGCAGAAGCGGAACCGCTGGTGCGGTTGGGAGTCCGCAGAAGCGGTTATTGTGAGTTAGGGAGAAACCGCATAAGCGGTCGTTTTACCGCAAAAGCGGGACCGCAGGTGCGGTCAATGAGTCGCAGAAGCGAAAATCGCTGAGGGTTTAAGTGATCAGTGCATTAAAAATTTCAGAAGTGTAAAATCAATTTGGGGAGCGAGCTAACGCGATTTTTGGGCGATTTTGAAGAGGCGTCGTAGGAGGATCATCAGGTAAGGATATTTGGTCTTGGTTTATGTTATTATAGTGTAAAAAAACATGAAATTATCACTGAAAATTTGAGGAATCAAAGTGTAAAATGGAGGCTTTTGCTCGAAGCCTAAGAAATGGTAAATTAATGATTTGAGGGGACAAATGGACTCCGATTTTGATAAATTTTATATGTACGGACTCGTGGCGAGACGAGGATTCTGGAAATATAAATTTTGTAATTTTTCAAGAATCAGGCCCGGGGCTCGGGGCTCGAGTTTTGCCAACTTCGTGTTTTTGGGTGTTTTTCGAGTTATTTCGATTGGGTTATGTTTCATTAGCCTATTTTGACGTATCCCTTATGGTTTTGATCAGATTCTATGCTCGAGGAGGTAGATACGAGAGGGAAGGCTTGGCGAGCTAGATTATCGGCCAGCTAGAGGTGAGTAATACTCGTGAATGATATTCTGAGGGTTTAGAACCCCGGATTTGCACATCCTAGTGCTGTGTTGAGGTGACTTGCACGCTGGACCTGAGCGTGGGGTAGAGCACCGTTGGGGATCGTGACTTGGTCCATCCCGTTTGTTGGTACTTACCGCGTATTTGCAAATGATTTGTTGTTATCATTATGACTTGGGCTCATTGCCATACTTGGGGCTTATTGCCGATTCTTTAAACTCTTTATGAACTATCATCACTGTTTTCCTCACTATTTGAAATATTATTTTAACTCAGTCCTTGTTATTTACACTGTTTTATGAACTCAGCTATATTTTACTCAAACCCGGAGTTTTAACTGATATTTGAACTATAATTTGAGATGATATCACTATTTTACTGATGCCCGAGGGGCTTTTTGACTATTTTTGGACTGATTGGGGCCGAGGGCCATATGTGAGGGCATGATGAGTGATGTGAGGAGGCTTTCAGGCCTTGTGTTGATATTATTCAGGCTTTCAGGCCTTATTGATAGCGCTTGGGCTAAAGGAGACCCTCCGGAGTCTGCACACCCATAGTGAGCGCGGGGTACCCCTTTGGTATGAACAGTGGTAACAATGACACTGTTGTATGTGTTTCGGTCAGGTAACAATGACTGACCAGTCAGGTAACAATGACTGACTAGTGGTAACAATGACACTGAAACACTTTGGTCAGGTAACAATGGCTGACCGGTCAGGTAACAATGGCTGACCTTATTTGTGTATTCTTGTTCAATTGATTTCTTTAAAGAGAATGTTGTTGCTATAATTTCATGGATTCTACTGTCTATTTGGTTTACTGCTTAAGATAGCATTATTTGTGCCTTTTTGGGATTTTGTACTTTCAGTTGTCATTCACTTTTATTACCATTGAGTTGGAAGTACTCACTTTACTCCCTGCACCATGTGTGCAGATCCAGGTTCTTTCATCAGGGGGAGTGAGTCTGGTTGATTTGGAGTTTCCTCCCGGGAGTATTCGAGGTAGCTGCACGGCATCCGCAGCCGAGGATTCTCCCTTCTATCTTTCCCTTTATATTCCACACTTGTCAGTATTAGTCAGACTTGTAGTAGGATGATGTACTGTCTTTAGAGGCTCGTGGTCGTGACACCGGGTCCTAGTTGGGCTGTTTCGGTGTATTTGTCAGATTGCTCGCATTATACCCTTATTTCGAACTTTTACTTGGAAAAGTATTATTTTTATTTGTTTTGGTTAATTGGGTAAATTGCTATGAATGGTCGGGTTTGCCTAGTAGTGTGTTGGGCGCCATCGCGACCGGGTTGAGGTCGTGACAGCTTTCCTCTTTTAGTTCATGGCCAGTAGTTATTCTGGTGACTTCAATATCCTCCATAAAGAACAAACTTTTATATTGATAAGGTGTTTTAGCATCACTGTAGGAATTGTGGTGCTTTACCGTTTTTATCTTCAGCTAGTTGTGCATATGATTTGTAATATTAAGTTTATATTGCTCATTCTTTATTTTTTTCCTTTCTTTGCATGTACACTTTGAAGCAAATGGAGTCTTAATTCGAGACTCTCGCAGTGGAGTCGCATAGAGACTCAATGCTATTACCACCACATGGAGTCATTGCATGCCATATTCCTTAGACGTACCAGATAGCGAAAAAAACAAGCTAAACGCTTGGGGACGCCTATGGCGTCTTAAATTTCTTTTCTTCGTCATTCATGCTACTTGACTTTTACTTGTGATTTGAGTTATCTCCAATTTCTGGGATTATGTGTTAAAATTCGTATTAGCATAGTATGTTTAGTTATGTAAAATCTTGCTTTTATTATCTATTTGGTAATATCTTATTCACATAAATTTAGTATCTAATATAAGAACTTAGAATCAGTTTTTAAAGTGACGCTTCAAAACCTTTTCATCAAAATTATTTTCTATTGGACTTGTGTTGAACTTTCGTAAACACGAGATTTTTAAGTCCAATAAATAATTTCTAAAGTATGTATATGAAACTAGTTTCGTAAGTCCTAACCTTTTGAAGAACGATTTCAATTGTTGGGTTTTTCAAGTTACGATGGGTTTTAAACAATTTCCTAGAAGTATGTCAAAACAATTTACATCTGGAGTTTGAAATGCTTTAAAGTAATTATCTTCTTTTATCCAGAAACATCTATAGTTTTGTAATGATTCATTTCTTGAACACAACACTAGTATACATGTATTCTCTAATTGACAATTGTTCTTCATGTCAAACGTTTAACACTTAGTCTTAAAATTAACTAACCTAAGTTTGGCCGGTTAACCATATTGAATGGGTCATATAGAGTGCTTAATACCTTCTCTATAAGATTAATTAGAACCCTTATCCATAGTCTTAAAGATTAAGTAGACCATAGAACAGAGTTAACTTTAAGCACTACTTAGCTAAAATTGGTGGCCTAATTCACCATTGAAATAATTAGGTGGCGACTCTTTTAACTAATTAAACCTTCAGATTTATCAATATGTTATACTCTAATTTGATCCATGTTAAAAAGGGGTATAATAGCATGGCGACTCCGCTGGGGATTCTAGGTTCTAAACCATAACAAACTTAGGTTAATAATAAAAAAATTAATTTGTGTGTTTTTATTGTTATGATGCTTATTTGAGTTGCTTTTATATGATAAATTGTATTTTATGATTTGTTTATCTATTCTTATTGCTTGATATAAATTGTCGATTTTCACATCCTCCACTTCTGAAAAATTCACATAAAGCAGACACCTAGCGATTACGCGGTTTGCGGCCTTGCACTACTAAAAATACCTTTTAGTGGAAAGTTCGTGGGTAAGTCGATCAGCGGTGTAGTCGGCAGTCATGTGCTTTCTACTCTCAAGTTGTCCACTTGGGAGCAGACCAGTCTAGTTAACCTATTCTTACTCAACCTAAGATAGAGCTAAACCAAAACCCAGTTAAGAGCATGCATCATTTTAACCTTAGGTGGCATAATACCCGAGGTGTATTAAATCCATTAGTTAACCTTACCTAAATGTCCAAGTGGATTTTCAATCCCAAGTGACACTTATCATATTTATGTGCATTATTTGAAGGGTGAACATGCCAATTATGTGGATCATTTACTTTAAATTAATTAAATCCTAGTTAAAGGAGCATGACTATCTTTTTTATAATATGTGTAAAGTTTTCAAATGACATAATCTTGCGGTACAACAAGAAGTTTACACGTGGCAAAATATCTTTTATTGTACTTTCTTTTGACTTTTTTTACGTAAAAATAAATAAAATGACTTAAGCGATTCATGTACTTACTTAATTAATTATAAAAAAATATATTTTATTATACTTCCTTTTTTCTTTTGATGAAAATACATTCTCTTTATACAAAAACAAAAAGAAAAAGAAAGATGTTTAAGTAGTTATCTATTTATCTATTTATTTTCTTTAAAAAATATATAATTATTAATTTATAGAAATGGAATGATACACAATGACATATTTATCTTTCAAATACATGTTAGGCCTACCTTTGGCACTAAGAAGTCTGCCTGCATATTAGGACGCGCAATTATTTGTTATGCTTTGGAATCTGTCACATGCTTTGCGTGTTTACTTGCTACGTCGCTTATTTGCTATGTTGCTTATTTGACTTTATTATTTTTACTAATATTTTGTTGTTTTTTAGAAGATAAAAATATTGATTATCCAGCTTGCTTACTTTTTATTTTAAATATATACTCTATTTGTTTACATATTTTTTATTTTTATATCATCTCTTGACTTAATAATAATAATAATAATAATAATAATAATAATAATAATAATAATAATCACTATCACTCCGCGCTCAGCGCTCTCTAACGACTCTAGAGCACCATTTAGGTATTTACTTAGGTCCAGATTTCTATTAGATCCACTCCAATTCTTAGAATATAATTAAGATGTCCTTTTAATCTTTAGGCATGATCTTATATTTTTATAAGGTATGATGTTTTGCCCACAAATATCTCTAACAAGCTCAGTTCGTTATGAAATACCTTGATATTCGTGCCTTAAACTAGCATTAAGAATTTTCTTCACACAATAATAAGCATCTTACTCCCTATAGCAAGATAGCATTCTAACTTCTTTAAAAAAAATGGTGTAATCTTTTATAATATTAAATATTTTGCCTATCTAATTTCGCTAGTTGATTTTATTCGCGTTCTTTTTTCAACATATAGTTACATAATTTATTTATTTTTAAAATATTGCCACTCGTGCCTTACATAATTTTCAATTCTTCCCTAAATTTTTTTTCTTTCAATTCCAACGTAATCTTGTATCTCTGTTATCCGTCTCATAGCTTCATATCTCTTAGAGCTTGAACTTTCGTGCCAACACACATTTTCAAATGGGTAGATGTCCAAACTTTACGCAATCTACCAAGCAATTGAAGGCCACTATTTGGTCAACTTGTATTGTCATATTATTCTAATATTTTCGCCTATTCAATTCAAGTGTCTATATCGTCTTATTTTGGATAGTCGAGATTAATCTTCACGCACCCGTTAATTCTAAATTTTGGCGCATGAGTCGAGGTATTATCCCATAACTCTCAAAACGGTTGACACTGTATTTTCAGGCCTCGGTAACTTTATAATTTGTCAATGCCAAAAATAAATTCAGAACCATTTCATGTCCAAGTATAGATAACAAGTCATTCTCGTCCATCTATTTTGCAACATAGGGTATTAGGCTATTGTTTCTAGTTTAGGGCTCCTTCTTATATATTTTATTATTTTAGTGCATTTATTTGTTATGATGAATATGCTAACACTTTATTTTGTTTGTAAAAGTTTTATTTTTCTTTAAAGGTTGCATAGCATTGAACATTATTTTGGCTGCGAATCAACATCAAGGACGCAACTATAATGGCACACCGATTTGGAGCACTCAGTACCGGTAAAAGTTTGTTGCAAGTTGAGACTGATGATGATGAGACAAATGTTGTACGGAGGAACATTTTGGTCAATCTCAGAAATACTTTCAACCTTCTCCCCAACCCAAATTTTGCTTCCAGCTCAACCCAAAATGTCTCTTTGACCATATCTCCTCATCCAGCAACTATTTACATAAGTCCTTCACCGATACCGCCAAAATTTACTATCAATCCAAAGGCTTTGCCAGTCATCATGATGACCAATGCTCAATCGTCTGCACTTGCACCATCAATCACAAAAAGCCAACAAAATCAACTGGCGTTATGTCCATACAAAAGACCAGGAAAGGAAATTAAGAAGACTACCTGGGATGACCCAGATAGAGAGCTCCATAATCTAAGAAAGATCGTAGAGGAAGAAATGCGTGAAAGAAATATTCAAAGTTTAAGATACGAAAGTTTATGCATGCATCCAAATGTCGAGCTTCCGCCAGGATTCAAAATTCCGAAGTTTGAATGGGGATGGCAATCCCATTGCTCATTTAAAGGACTGTTGTAGCAGATTATTTGGTATCGGTCACAATAAGGCCATTAGAATGAAATTATTTATTCAAAGCTTATCAGGACATGCACTTGTTTGGTACACAAAATAAGATTTTAGCAAATGGCATACGTGGGATGATATGGCTCACGATTTTGTAAAGCAATATGAGTTCAACCTTGGAGTTGACCCAGACATGCATACCCTGTACAAAATTTAAAAAAAATTTCACATGAATCTTTTCAAGATTATGCAATTCGGTGGAGAGTTTAAGCTTCAAAGGTGCACCCTCCGCTATCCGAAAAAGAATTAATCTCAATCTTCATTGATATTCAAAATGGCATATATTATGAAAAGCTGGCTACTGCGAATATGCATAATTTCTCGGGCTTGATTAGAGTCGGGGACTTCCTAGAAAGAGGCATCAAAGAAGGAAAGGTTAGCATACAAACTATAAATCATGCTTTACAACCAGAGATACTAGAAAGTTGGAAAGGTAAAGAGAAGGAAAATGCTTCAGTTACCGTGACTATGCATCAACCGCAATGACATCATGATCACTAGCTCTTGCAAAATCATGCCATCTCTAATTCTCGTAACATGCATCTCCAGCCTCCTCGCCAACAAAACATTCGACATCAACATCGTCAAGCACAAGTCTCTTCTCACCAGTGAGAAAAAGAAAGCCCCGGTACTTCACACCTTTGAATGAATCAATCTCTAGCATATTCACTCGATTGAATGCCTCAGGAATTGTGCAACCAAGAAAGGGAAGGATATTTGACCCTTCACATCCATTATCTGATCCTTCCAAGTATTGTGCCTACCATTCAAATGCTCAAGGACATGATACAGAAGAATGCCTAACATTAAAGCATAAAATTTAGAATATGATTGATGCTAACAAATTGCGAGTGCACCTACCAATTGGAACAAACATGTCAAATGCAACTAGTAGCAACACAAGTAATACACCAAGCATGGTTGGGCATCCAAAGAAGAAACGTCGTCTGAACGAAGGGCAAGACTAGTTTTCCCTACCTTGTTGGCATTATCATTTTGCTGTTATCCCTCTATGAGTTGCTATATTTTGTAATCATGCCTTGATTTTGTAAACGAACTATATTTTGACCTGATTCCCGTTTAAGAGGGGATACGTAGGCAGCCTTATGGGTTCGTCTCATCATAATAAAAATTCTATTTAGCCCAAAGGTCAAACCTGGGGCAGATTTTGCAGAATGATCCTCATCCTTCGACAAAGCAGAAAATGAAATCTCGATCTACATATTTATTGCAAGCACAACAGCAAATTCCAGAACGACATGGCAACAAGTTGCAAATTCAAAGCCAAACTTTGACGTTCAATGCAAGGAAACCACTTTCTTTTATACTAATAAAATTTCTTTGAGTAATGCAGGGGCATCTTTTTTTTTTTTTTTTTTTTTTTTCTTTTTTTTTTTTTTTTTTTCCCACT
>MU760276.1:36809-46943 GCA_026770625.1 Nicotiana glauca
CATCCGCCTTCAAATAGGATATATCGGGTCCATCCGCCCTCAAACAGGATATATCGGGTCCATCCGCCCTCAAACAGGATATATCGGGTCCATCCGCCCTCAAGTAGAATATATCGAGTCCATCCGCCCTCAAATAGGATATATCGGGTCCATCCGCCCTCAAATAGGATATATTGGGTCCATCCACCCTCAAATAGGATATATCGAGTATATCCACCCTCAAATAGGATATATTAGTTAATCTTCCTCAATAGGACATTTAATTTATTTCGGCCTGAGTGGTCCCGCTTGCATAAGAATTGCCAAAATATATTTTTCATAAATCATTGTCAAATATATTTATTTTCATAAGCTAAATTTTCAGATGCCATTGAGATATATCACCATAAATTTTTATTTTCATAAGTTTGCCCAATAAATTCGCATTTCTTATGAATTGACGCCTAAATATTAATTTCATAAAATTACTTTTATGTCATATTGCATCTTATTTCCTACAGTATTTTTTAGCATTGTTAAGCTTTGCAGGAAATACAGCGCAACGTGGAACTATATCTTAGCAGTGAACTGGGGCAATTTATTGGGGAGGTATATCAAACTCTCTAACAAAGGTCAAGGATCTACTTCGAAGTTCGAACTTTGCTCGGCTCGACTCTCAAAATTTATAATTAAATTCTTATTTCAAAAATCTTTCTTTCAATCATGGTACCCAGTGTCTCTATTATTCGATACTGGGACAACATTTTAAGATCTGCATCAATAGTGAGTCCTACTCCAGGGTACCATAAGTCTTGAACTACATCTGGCCTGATTCTCGTGAAACCCGTGATATGTAGGCAACTCGAAACCGGAGTTCGGCCGCAATCTTTTTTTCTAATTCCCCTTTGTCCCATTCCAACCTTCATGGTCGGGACAAAATTGGCTACTAAGTCAATATTCTTTGCCCGAAAACTCTTTCATCGTCTCCGGTCAAAGAGGGGCAGCTGTTGACATCCAATTTTGTCTCTCCTTTCTTCCAAACTATTTCCTTAAGCTTCTAATATTACTAATAATATAAAAATAGGCATTTTATTAGTTTCAACACAAATTGACTTATTTGTTTCAATTATTAAAACTATTATTACTATAGCTTTTTTATAATTATCATTGTTGTCATAATTATTCACATTATCATTATTATTATTATTATTATTATTATTATTAATTATTTTAGTATCATTATTATCGTATTTTGTGTAAAATATATCACTTTCCTCTATTTAATCAAACGTCACTTTATAAATATTATAATAGTATAATATGCAATAGTTCATTACTTATTTTACTTATTCAAATATTTTCAGTGATTTAATTAATAATAGGATATTACTATATAATATTTTATATATATTTAGAGATGTAGAAGCCTAAGGAAATTAATTGGAAGGAGGGAATAGGCCATAAATTTCGACCATAAATTAATTAGCCTTATTTAGTCCCCAAAAATCAGCCTAGTATCAATCCTAAGCCAACAGCCCAATATTTTCAACCTAATTGCAGCCCCCCAAAAACCTAATTATCAGCAGCCCAAACCCATAGAACCCTCTAGACCCTTAATCTTCACCCTTTAATCTTGATCCAGTGGTCTCATTTGCTTCACAAATTACAATGAATCTAAACCCTTTCATCAGCTGTTTCACAACGTTCTTCTTCCTCTTTTTACCAAACGCCAAAATCTTCCATAACCAAACCTAGCAAATACTTCACCATTTTTGGCTTAAAATTTCTGCTCCACGCTGCCATCTCTGACATGGCTTCCAACGCTTAAATTTGANTGATCCAATGGTCTCTTTTGCTTCACACATTACAATGAACCAAAACCCTTTCATCAACTGTTTCCCAACGTTCTTCTTCCTTTTTTTACCAAACGCCAAAATCTTCCATAACCAAACCTAGGAAATGCTTCACCATTTTTGGCTTAAAATTTCTGCTCCATGCTGCCATCTCTAACATGGCTTCCAACGCTCAAATTTGAACGGTCAATTTGATTCAAAATTTATTTTTTTGGTCCAAAATCCCACCTAAAGGACCCTAATCTGCATCTATAAATACTAGTCCTTGTAGCCATAGAGGACAGGTTTTCGGCCACCACTTTACCCCTCAAATTTTACTATTCGTTTAGCTACAAATTTCATAAAAGCTTTACCCCAAAAAAATTCTATAGCTTCAGTCGCCATCTCTTAGAAGCTTATTGTTTTCACTACCCTAAACAATTTCTCTAAAATTTAGTGTTCTCGTTTTTTCAGCTTCTATTTGGTTCTCTTTTAGCCATAGCAGATCCGTTAATTTGCTCGCTTTAACGTTCATAGTTGTTTGAAGAAGCGGGTTCGAGGTCGGAGTTCAATAGTATTTCTAAGATCTGCGTCTCGGTTCGCTACCCTGCAAAAGGTCCGCATCTTCTACCCTTTTGCTCTCGTTTTGATACCTATTAGAGCATATTCGATACTTTGTGCGTGTTTGTCTCAAGAGCTGTCTAGTTTCTGTTAAGTATTTTTTTGGTGTTTTGACATTATGAAATAGGTGTTCTGCTTTTATATCTGTTTAGCTTAATGGAATAACTTTATACATAAAAAAAAACTATTAGAAATAATATTTTTATATTCTAATCAATTATGTATTGTTAATACATGACTGAAATATGGTAAATGCTCACATGAAAATACTCTTCTCTGTTAGACTCCATAATTTCTTAAATTAGGCATATCGGAAAACGATCATTAATAATACTAATTTAAGACCTTTTAGACATTATGCTTAGAATTTTGAACACTTTGTTTGATATAGACTTAGTTAAATGGTATTGGGAAGTGAAGATTTTCTCTACCTTGTGTTTTTTACACCTTAGACAGCATACCCGTAGGAATTTACTTTAACTAATTGTTCAAAAAAAAATGAAAACTTTCTTTATCACGACTGCAAGTGTCCATGAATGGCTATATTAATGTACATTAGAAAGATAATACTTAGAAAATAATTTATTGCTTATGCGTTGAAGAAAGTCGCACTACTTGTGGAATATGAATACATTTTACTATTCTTATTTTCGAGATATGTAGAAACCATCAATTTGGATTCCCTTTCTGTCATGACCCGGATTTCCCACCCTTAGGAGTGGTGATGGCGCCTACTTATAAGAGCTAGGCAAGCCAATTAACTATATACATTCTTAGGCAAACATCGACAATATTGAGACAACGAGACAATTAATATAAAAGCGGAAGTCTTAAACATAAATGAACTGAAAACAAGTGCAGAAATTCAATTACAACCTCTACCCAATACTGGATTCACTAACTCACGAACGTCTACAGAATACTAAAAACAGAGTCTGAATAAAATACAGTACTGTTTGTTCCGGTACAAGGACAACAAACGAAATAAGGATAGAAGAGACTCCGGACCATGCGGACGTCAGCAAGGCTACCTTAAAATCTCTGGACTGAAGTCAAATCCGAACGCTCCTACTGCTGTCCAAAAGCTGTTGCTCTGGCGCTGTGATCTGTGCAAAAAGATGTACAAAGTGTAGTATCAGCACAATCGACCCCATGTGCTGGTAAGTGACTAGCCTAACCTCGGCGAAGTAGTGACGAGGCTAGACCAGACTAACAGATAAATCAGTGCAGATATATATATACAAGTACAACAAAATAATAGCGGAAAGTAAACAATTAAAACTAGGAGGAAAACATGCTTATGGGATAGCAGATAAAGCAGATTATCAGGAATAATAGAAGAAATTACATCTAATTGCTTCTAACACAGAATAAGGGAAAACAAACCGCTTTCACTTGTTCAATGTTCTCTTATTGCAGGCGTGCAACACGATCCCATTTTCTCATATCACATGATAGGCGTACCACTCGATCCCATTTTATAATATCACGTGGTAGGCATACCACTCACTCCCATTTCATAATATCACGTGGTAGGTGTACCACTCGATCCCATTTCATAACCTCACGTGGTAGGCGTACCACTCGATCCCATTTCATAACATCACGTGGTAGGTGTACCCGCTCCTATTTCATAATATTCGTCGTTGGCATGCCACACGATCCAATTTCTTTCAACACAATACACAAAATAATCCCGACAATGGAATAAGATAATATAATAAACTATCCCGACAAGGGAATAAGATGATATAATAAACTATCCGGGCAAGGGAACAAGATAATGTAATATACTATCCCGGCAAGGGAGATCCAACTATAACCAAACTTATTCAATTTATACTTAACATAATTAAATCAATACTCAATCTCAATAATTACTGGCTCAGTGTTAAAGATTTCTAACCAAGTCCTCATAAACAACAATTAAGAATTCGACAATTTAGCAATTTAGGACTCACGGTCATGCTCGACACCAGTGTATAGATACTCGTCACCATGCCTATATACCGTACTAGACAAATATCAATTAGCAAATAAGACTCTACTCATATTTCCTCAAGCCAAAGTTAGACCAAACACTTACCTCGAATGCTCCAAACTCAACTCAAGTCTCTAGTATTGCTTTACCCCTCGAATTCACCACCAAACCACTCGAATCTAGTGACAAATTACTTGAATGTATCAACAAATGCTAATTGAATCAATTTGAATGCATGAAAATGAATTTCCCAAAATTTACTCAAAAATTCCCAAAACGCCCCCGGGGCCCACGTTGTCGAAACTCGAGGTTCGAATCAAAACCCGGTTACCCAGTCCCGCACAAGTTCATATCTATGATTTATTTTGAAATCGGACCTCAAATTGAGGTCCAACTCCCCAATTTGAAGAAAATCTAAGTTCTACCCAAAATCCCCATTTTCACCCATGAAAATCCTTGATTTTAAGATGAAAACATGATAAATGATGTAAATGATTGAAGGGATTAAGTAAAAATTGGCTTAAAAATGATTTGGGGAAGAAAGTATTCTTGGAAAATCGCTTATGGAGTGTTTGAGTTGAAAGAATGAAGAAATGAGGGTTAAAATTCGTCTAAGTATGAAAAATTGCAAGCCTCAGATGTAGGAATTGCGAACAATTGCGAACCCAGCAGGCTTGGGAAATGCGAGGAAGTAGTTTGCATTTTCGAACACTGGGCAAAGGGGGGAGTTTCGCATTTGCGAGCATATATGTCGCATTTGTGACCAGCTCTAGTTCGCACTTGCGACCCAGATGGTCGCATTTGCGACCCAAGACAGAAATTCCCTTTTTCGCATTTGCGATCAGGGACTCGCATTTGCGAGCTTGCATTTGCGAGAATTTTCTTCGCAAATGCGAAGATACCAGAACTGAAAGATCAAATTTTTCCAAAGGCTCAAAATGCAACTCGACACCTATCCAAAACTCACCCGAGCCCTCGGGGCTCCAAACCAAATATGTACACAACCTCAAAAATATTCTACGGACTTACTCGTGCGATCAAATCGCTAAAATAACATCATATACGTGGAATCAAGCCTCAAAACACATGATTTTTCTTCAAGCTTCATAAACTTTCAAATTTGGAACTTATAGTCCGAAACACGTCAAATGACGTCCGATTTCAACCAAATTTCACAGGAAGTGCTTAAACCATATATAAGACCTGTACCGGGTGCCGGAACCAAAATACGGGCCTGATACCAATGCTCTCTAATCCATTTTCATTTCAAATTTCCATATAAATTTCAGAAAAACAATTTCTTTTAGAAATTCATTTCTCGGGCTCGGGACCTCGGATTTCGATTCCGGCCATACGCCCGAGTCTCATATTTTTCTACGGACCCTCCGGGACCGTCCAATAATGGGTTCGGGTCCGTTTACCCAATATGTTGTCCAAAGTCAACTTTAATCATATTAATATCAAAATTCATCAATTTTTACACAAAATTCATATTTAAGCTTTCCGGTTACGCGCCCAGACTGTGCACGCAAATTGAGGCAAGTAAAAATAAGGTTTTCAAGGCCTCGGAAGCACGGAATGAAATAGAAAACAGGTGATAACCCCTTTGGGTCATCACATTCTCCACCTCTAAAACAATTGTTCGTCCTCGAACGGACAAAAGAAAGAAGTACTTGAGTCGAGAAATAAATGGGGATAACGGCTCCGCATATGAGACTCGGACTCCTAGGTCAATGCCTCAGGAGGCTGACCTCTCCACTGGACACGCACTGAAGGAAAACTCTTCGACCTCAACTGTCGAACCTTCTGGTCTAGAATAGCTACCGGCTCCTCCTCATAAGACAGATCCTTGTCCAACTAGACAGTGCTGAAATCTAACACATGAGCTGGATCGTCGTGATACCTCCGAAGCATGAACACATGAAACACTGGATGTACAGCTGACAAGCTAGGTAGCAAGGCAAGTCTATAAGCCACCTCTTCCACACGATCGAGAATCTCAAATGGACCAATGAACCTAGGGCTAAGCTTGCCCTTCTTCTCAAATCTCATCACGCCCTTCATAGACAACACTCGGAGCAAGACCCGCTCAACAACCATGAAAGCTACATCCCCGACCTTACGATCTGCATAACTCTATTTCCGCGACAGAGCCGAACGAAGCCTATCGATCTTGACCTTATCCAAGGCCTCCTGAACTAAATTTGTACCCAATAACCGAGCCTCTCCCGGCTCAAACCATCCAACTGGGGACCGACATCGCCTACCATACAACGCCTTATATGGGGCCATTTGAATGCTGGACTGGTAGCTATTGTTGTAGGAAAACTCTGCTAAAGGCAAGAACTAATCCCACGAACCTCCAAAGTCGATAACACAAGCTCGGAGCATATCCTCCAAAGTCTGAATAGTCCGCTCGGACTGACCGTCCGTCTGAGGATGAAATGGTGTGCTCAACTCAACCCGCATGCCAAACTCTCACAGAACTACACCCCAGAAACGTGAGGTAAACTGCGTACCCCGGTCCGAAATGATAGATACCGGCATACCATGAAGCCGAACAATCTCCCGGATATAAATCTCGGCTAACCTCTCAGATGAATAGGAGACTGCCACAGGAATGAAATGTGCTGACTTGGTCAGCCTATCAACAATAACCCATATCGCATCGAACTTCTTCCGAGTCAATGGAAGTCCGGTAACGAAATCCATGGTAATCCTCTCCCACTTCCACTCGGGAAGCTTAATCCTCTGAAACAAACCACCAGGCCTCTGATGCTCATACTTAACCTGTTAACAGTTCAAACGAACCATATTTGCAACAATATCTTTCTTCATCCTACGCCACCAATAATGTTATAGCAAGTCCTGATACATCTTCGCGGCGCCCGGGTGAATAGAATACCAAGAACTATGGGCCTCTGCTAAGATCAACTCTCGAACCCATCGACATTGGGCACACAAACTCGCCAATGCAATCTCAAAACACCATAATCATCTAAGGTCACCTTCGTGGCACCTCCACGCTGCACCGTGTCTCTCAAGACACACAAATGGGGATCATCAAACTGCCGATCACGGATACGCTCCAATAATGAAGAACGAGCGACCGTGCAAACTAACACTCTACTAGGCTCAGAAATGTACAACCTCACAAATCGATTGGCCAGGGCCTAAATATCCAAAGCAAGCGGTCTCTGGCTAACCGGAATATAAGCAAGACTACCCATACTGGCGGACTTCCTACTCAATGCATCAGCCACCACATTGGCTCTCCCCGGGTGATACAAAATATTAACATCATAATATTTCAATAACTCCAACCATCTCCTCTACCTCAAATTCAACTCCTTTTGCTTGAACAAGTATTGAAGACTCTTGTGATCAGTGTACACCTCACATGTCACACCATATAGGTAATGCCTCCAAATCTTCAAAGCATGAACAATGGCTGCCAACTCTAGATCATGAACCGGATAATTCTTCTTGTGGATCTTCAACTGCCTCAAACCATAGGCAATGACTCTGCCGTCCTGCATTAATAGTGCACCAAGCCCAATACGGAAAGCATCACAATAGGTTGTATAAGGCCCTGAACCTGTGGGCAAAACCAACACCGATGCCATAATTAGAGCTTTCTTGAGCTTCTAAAAGCTTACCTCACACTCATCTGACCATCTAAACTGGGCACCCTTCTGGGTCAATCTGGTCACCGGGGCTGCAATAGATGAAAACCCCTCCACGAACCGACGGTAATAGCCCGCTAACCCCAAGAAACTCCAAAACTCGATAGCTGATGCTGGTCGAGGCCAGTTTTTGACTGCCTCAATCTTCTTCGGGTCCACTTGAATACCCTCTGCTAATACGACGTGACCCAAAAATGCAACCGAACTCAACCAGAACTCACACTTCGAGAACCTAGCATATAACTGACTATCCTTTAGAGTCTGAAGAACCACTCTAAGGTGTTGCTCGTGCTCCTCCTGGCTGTAGGAGTATATTAGGATATCATCAATAAAGACTATCACGAACAAGTCCAAATAAGGCCTGAACACTCGGTTCATCAACTCTATAAATGTTGCCGGGACATTGGTCAACCCAAACGACATGACCAAGAACTCATAATGCCCATACCGAGTGTGGAATGCTGTGTTAGGGACATCAGACGCCCTAATCCTCAGCTAATGGCAGCCAGATCTCAAGTCTATCTTTGAAAACACCTTCGCACCCAGAAGCTGGTCGAACAAATCGCCAATCCTCGGTAGTGGATACTTCTTCTTAATCGTCACTTTGTTCAATTGCCGGTAATCAATGCACATCCTAATCGAACCATCTTTTTTCTTTACAAATAACACCGACGCACCCCAAGGAGAAACACTAGATCTAATGAAACCCTTCTCCAGCAAATCCTGCAACTGATCTTTTAACTCTTTTAACTCTAGCAGGGCCATGCGGTACGGCAGAATGGAAATGGGCTGAGTGCCCGGAGCCAGATCAATACAGAAATCAATATCCCTGTCGGGTGGCATACCCGACAAGTCTGAAGGGAAAACCTTGGGGAACTCCCGAACAATAGGAACAGAATCAATAGAAGGGACTTCTGCGCTGGAATTGCGAACATATGCCAGATAGGCTAAATACCCCTCCTCGACCATGCGTCGAGACTTCACATATGAAATAACTCTATGGGTGGTATGCCCTGGGATCCTGTCACGACCCAATTCCCAAACCCGGTCGTGATGGTGCCTTTCGTGAAGACAAGGCCAACCAACTAACCCAAATCTTCTTTCTAACAATTAATAAACATAAATGAATAGAATATACAAATTAATGGCATTAAAAACCGTCAACTACAACCCAACTCAACCCGACCGGGGTTATCTAAAGAAAATTGAACGCCACTACAGGGCCAATATTTTATACAAAATAAGATTTAGAAGCAAAAGATGAAGTCCGGTGCCGTGAACGCTGGCGGCCAGCTTTCTCAGCTACAACAGTATACCTTCAGTTCGCTAATAACCCGCTACCGGGTGAACAGCACCTGCAACTGCACACGAGGTGCAGGGAGTAAAGTGAGTACTTCCAATTCAGTGGTAATAAGAGTAAATAATAACTGAGCGGAAAGAAATCACGTAAGAACACTTCATCATGCTATATAAGACAGTACAAACCTTTTTAGAAAACAGTAATTCCATGAAAATCCTTTATAAAATATCTGGCTCAGTTTAAAACCTCTTTTGAAAATATCTCTTTCTTTCCTTATTAACAGTTAAGCATATGAATGCGATATCAAGTAGTGCAAGTCCGCACACAAATCAGCCACTCGGACACAGCACTCTATTAACAAATAACACCAGGGTATCTGGTACTCAGTGCAAGAACTAGCATGGATGCCAATGATATGAGAGTGCTAAATGTTGTGCCACGTAGTACAAACAGGAATCAATGCGTGAATGCAATGCAATGCACATGACCGCTGCAGCGTACAGCCCGATCCATTTGGGTACCCGCACTCATTGTGGGGGGTTCAGACTCCAGAGGGGCTCCTACAGCCCAAGCGCAATATCAATATCACACCGCTACGGCATGCAGCCTGATCCATGCAGAGCCCAGAATGCACACATAACACTGCTGCGGTGCGCATCTCGATCCATACTCAATCCAAAAATGCACATAAGCCCCTTGGGCAATAGTAAAATAGCAGTTCTCAGCTAAAAATGT
>MU760278.1:2917-28936 GCA_026770625.1 Nicotiana glauca
TGTTATCACGCTGTTAAATGTGTAGGAGTACTGTTCTTAGCTTTACATTGTGCTCTTTTTGGAATTTCTTACTGTCAGACATTATACATGTCTATTACCACTGAGTTGGAAGTACTCACTTTACTTCCTGCACCATATATGCAGATCCAGGTACCTCAGGACAGGGTTTGATATTTAGCTACTTTCAGAGCATATTCTGGAGCTTGTTGAGGTAGCTGCCGGGCATCCACAGGACCCGACTTCTCCATTATTATTGTGTTTTTGACATTTCTGCGTACTCAGATTATTATATATTCAGTATTATTATTATGATATTCGGTAGAGGCTATTGACTCGTGACCCCCATATCTGTGGGAGGATGTTTGTACTGGTTTATTGGGTTATTTCTATATATTTTCTAAACTTCGGATATTTCTTCATTATTAATGATTTTTGAACAAAGACTGTGAGCTGGCAGCTCGGAATGTGTGTGTGATTGGTCGGGCTTGCCTAGCAATGTGCTGGGCGCCATCACGACCGGGTTTGGGGTCGTGACACTTATAAATAGGAAGAATGAGCAAAGAAAGAGGGGACCTGAACAAAAAAGATAAAAGAATACTTTGTAAAAAAACCATCTGAGAGTGAATACAAAAGCCGCCTTGTTTATTGAATGCAAAAAGAGTTTATGTCATTGCACAATATAGAGAAGATCTAATGATTCCATCATCATCTCATATTCATTCCTTCCCTACGCTGATTACATCTACTAAGATTGATTGTCCATGTAAGTCTTCACATTTACGAGCATTTATTTGATTCCAACATATCTGTCATTCATCTTGCTTACCACTTCCATCGTTTGATCTAGATTTTATTGTGCTTAACTAAGATTAACCTCATCATTATCATTAATTATTTTAATAAAAAAGGTTTTGATATATTTTGGTCAAACTATTTGGCACTGTCTCTAGGGACATCTTTAGTCAAGGTTTTAGTTTCATCTAGATCATAAGAAGAGGTAATCACCTCTTCCTAGCTTTTCATAAACTAACAATGGCAGAAAAAGAATATGCAAGATTAAAAGCAATACCAGGTGTCACAACCAATATCCTGAACACCATCAACGAAGATGGCATGGAAAATAACAAAAAAATGACACCAAACACTACACCGAGGGGAGACATCTCACCTCTCCCGCATGAAAGCATGACGTCTTCGCGCGAGAAGGAAGCCTCCACGTCTACAACAGAAGAGGCACCACTGGCGGTAAATAGACTACTAGAAGAGGGGGGGACAAACACCCTCAACAACATACTTGATAAACCCGCTCAAAGGGAGAACAGAAAAATTGCACACATAGATGTCGCAACAATCGCCGGCAAACTAGATGTTCCCCGCACAGGTAACACTCATACTGCTATTGACACAGGTAATGACGCACTCGCAACCATTCTAAAAAAAACGGAAGAAATGAAAAATGAGAATAAGGCACTCCGTGACCAGATGAAGGAGCATTAACAAAGGGTCGAAAAAATATCGGGCGCCCCAAAGTTGTTACCAAAACGGGACGTTGGCCGATTTATCGAGAGACCATACAATGAGGAAGTAGCCCCCACGCCTTTCCTAAAACCTTCAAAATGCCGCTGTACCTGAAGATATATGATGGCACTATAGACCAAGAAGATCAATCATCCACTACGTCACAGTCATAAAAGGCAACGATCTTTCAAAAGAACAAGTACCAACTGTCCTGCTGAAAACATTCGGCAAAACCCTAACAGGGGTTGCCCTAACTTGGTACTCACAATTACCATCACGGTCAATAGCAACTTTCAAAGAAATGGCAGATAAGTTTGTCACCACTCATGCAGGAGCTAAAAAGGCGAAAGCCAGGGTAAACGACATATTTGCATTTACTAATATTGATTAATCATTTGAATGTTCACATTTACGAGCATTTATTTGATTCCAACATATCTATTACGTCATTCATCTTGCTTACCTCTTCCATCGCATGATCTAGATTTTATTGTGGTTAACTAAGATTGACCTCATAATTATCATTAATATTTTAATCAAAAAGATTTTGATATTTTTTGGTCAAACAAGAAGGAAGTTAGGGTTTTGAGGAGGTTGTGGTTGTGCTGTTGGGTGAGGTGAACGGATGATGTGATTTTAATTCTGATAACAGCATAGGAGGATGCCATAGAGAGGTGGAAGAGTGGCAGTGGTCTTGGACTAGCCTTATAATTAGTTTCGGACTATAAAGTACGCATAATGTAATTTGTGGCTAGCGGCTGATATTAGTTTCTAGCGAATGACCATAAATGAAGTTTGCTAACTTATTTTTATAAGATATCCCATGATGTTAGTTTTGGGCTATAAAGTGCACATACATGCTTGGCATTATAAGTGTATTCTGGGCATTTAGTCTTACAACTATGCATTCTTTGCTTGTTCTCATCGCTTTGGTGCTTTGCTATAGACTTAGAATGACGAAAAAAGTCTTTTCTCTAATGCGAAATGTTTCAACCTTCTGTAACATAGGCCCAGGAGGGCCCAGGATGATTTTATTGTAATTACATTAAAAGCGAGCAATTTCATTGGCTAAAAAGGAACTTAGTAAGCTCCAACAGAAAATTTTGGTTGTCTTGACTTATTTACCCACTGGATAAGGTAAAAATAACACGGACTAGTTAGTTTTCGAACTGGCCATTCAAAAATAGCTAGCATTTATCAAGTCAATAAAAAATAACCACTATTTTGCTGCAACAGATACCGGTCCAGCATAATATACTGGAGTTCGGTACACCTGTTTATGAACTTCTAGCATATTATGCTGGACCAGTATACTTTGCTGGCTCCAGTATAATATACTGGAGACTGGGGCACCGGTGCTCCAAATTCCTGTTTATTATGCTAGACCGGTATATTATATTGGAACTCCAGTATATTATGTTGGAGTATTTTTCCGAATTTTGAACAGTGTTTTCGTTCAAATTTATCTTTACATGAAAAATGGCAAAATTTCGATTACTTTTGAAATTGGGCTATTTTTGAACGACCACTTGTAAATCTGACTATTTTTTAATTTCTCCCTTATCCAAGGGTTGGACCCAACACTTAATTACAAAAAAATATTTTTAATTGTATTACTCCAATTATTTGTAAAGATTATTCATGTTAATTTAAATAATATCTTTAATGATAGAAATTTCATATGTATATTTATTCAATAAAACTTATTGTGTTTCTGAGTTAACTATCTAATGTTAAACTTATTTTATTGAAATTAAACATCAAGAAAAAAAAATGGTACCAATATTTCATCAACTTGTTTTTTCTTTGTGTTTGTGTGTTTTTTTTCCTTGTATTCTAATTTGAAATTTACAATATATCTTTTTTTTGTAAAATAATAAGTAGGCTTATTGGTAGCACAATAATTCATAGGCAACACATTTTGGTAATTTTCGGGCGTGCTAAATTTAAGAAAAAAGTACCTAATTTATTTAAACTTCGTTAACTTGTGAATAACCAAAGAGTTTATATTTTTATTCGTCAATAATTCACTTGTTAATAGTATTAAATAAGATGAGATATTTTCTTTTAACATAAGAAAAAACATGTGTTACATTAGAGGTGACCTCGATATATAAAAACAAATATTAGTACTGGAGTATCAACTCTACTCTTTCTTTTTATAAACTTTTCTCATTAAGTTCTTGAATTAAAGATAATTGATTAAGCAATTTCACCTTGAAATAATTACTTAGCATTCAAAATAATAAAGAAAATTCAAATGGTGAAATTTATGCAGCTTGAATAGTAATACCGTGAGTTCTCATTTGAGTATGTGTTATTTCTTAATTTGATTACTCTTTTCTACACAGGCGCGCGCGCGCACACATATATATATGAATTTACTCTTAGTATTTTAAATTAAGTCGAAGCAAGATTTTTTCTAAATGAGAATAGTGTAGACAATTGAAATTTTATTAAATTAATCCACAAGTAATTTGGATTTTATCATATATTAAATACATATTAGTCCAAATGATACTATGGGCTAGTATAATCGGGTTGATTATTTAAATCTCAAATAAATTGATTTAAATAAAAGTCCGATGTATTATTGGGCTAGCCCGTCAGTTGGTCTTCTATCAAATGGACCAACCCACGAGCCTCAAGTCCAATGATCCACTAGGGATTTTTTTCAGATTACTCCACCCTACACCTATATAAAAGGGTCAAGGGAGGAGGCTAAGAGACAAGCAAGTAAGCATAAGGAAAGACTAAAGAAGCTCTAAAGAATAAAATCAAGATCTCCATCCATATCTGCAATTATTATCTGTCGTCAAATTCCAAAGGCGAACTCAAATCATAGGCGGGGGGCTTCAAATCTTTCGTTCGTGATAACCCAACACCAAATCCTGATTCATGATGACCCTCAAATTGTTCTTGACGTACATAAATCTGAAATCCGTCAAGTTCAAGATCAAGCTCTCAAGCTCTTGAACCATCGTCCGTGAGGAGAAGAATCAAAGGACTACATCTCTTTATATCTAGAGATATTTTAGAGATTGTAACCCTATCAATTGAAATCGAATATAATATTTGTCGCCATATTTCTTGTCTTGATTATTATTTTTTAAGAACAAAATTTAGTTTTTACAAATTTTGACACGCCCGGTGGGATGATCTCTACCGCTCATCTCTTCTAAAAACATTCAAGATCACTAAAATGGATCCAAAGAAGGTTGACTCAAAAGTTGCTGACACCAAGTTTTCTTCTGACGTTGAAAGTATCCTGAACACTACTATGGGGAGTCTTGGGCCAATCACCCAAAGCAAGGCAAATGTCTTGGGACAACAAGCACACCAAGTGTCATATGTACCAATGCATGCTTTGAGATCTTCGTCATCCGAAGAAGAAAGGTCCTCTGCTAGCAAATCAGAGAGAGGAGATAATATTGCAAAAGTTGTGGAGAAAGCTCTTACTCAACTTACTTTGTTTAATACTAAGAGTCAACTTACCCAACCAGATAATGAAGTCTTAAGTGTTGGATCTACGCCAATCTCGCCATATGACCTGTTCCAAACTAAGTTCAATCCATGGGAAGGTCTCGGTTATTCTTCATCATTTGCAATAATCATGGAGGCAATGATGACTAACACTTAGACAATGGAGGAGAAACTCACAAACATGACAAAGCAGGTTGATGGCTTAACAAAGCATGCTCAAGATCAAGATGTCCGTATCGTAAATTGACATGCATAGTTGAAAGCATGATGGATGGAGAATCAAGTCATGCAGCTGAAAAGCTTCCTAAAGTCCACGAGAAGGCTGATCCTCCAACAAAACAAGTGTCATCCACCAAAGAACTTCATTATCCTCTAAAAGATCAATTCCCATAAAACAATTTAAGGAATTCATTATGGGAACTATCAAAGATAAGTATGAGGTCGCTTCAAATCTTCTCTCACATACGCAAAGCCGTATACTGCAAGAATCGATAGCTTGAAGGTGCCTGCCAGCTATCAACCTCCCAAATTTCAGTAGTTCGATGGCAAGGGAAATCCAAAGCAACATGTCGCACACTTTGTTGAGACATGCAACAATATAGGGACTTATGGAGATTACCTTGTAAATCAGTTCGTCTGATCACTAAAGGGGAATGCTTTTGATTGGTACACTGACCTCGAGGCTGGATCCATTGATAGTTGGGACCAATTGGAGCAAGAGTTTCTCAATCACTTTTATAGCAAGAGGCGTACTGTGAGCATGGTGGAACATACGAACACTCACCAACGAAAAGATGAACCAGTTATTGAATGTATTAATCGATGGAGGAATGCAAGCCTTAACTGCAAAGATAGGCTAAGCGAAGCTTCTGGCATATAGATGTGCATCCAAGGAATGTATTGGGAACTTTGTTACATCTTGCAAGGAATTAAGCCCAGGACATTTGAAGAACTTGATACCCGTGCTCATGATATGGTGTTGAGCATGGCTTCTGCAGGAAATGAAGGGCTGCCCATCTATGAACCTCGCAAGGGAAGAGATAAGCAGGAAGTCAAGAAATAGAGCAAGTTCATACCCAAGAACGAAAGCAAACAATCCATGAACATCAATGCCTCTCCTTTGAAATTTACTACCAAGGTGAGGAAGAAACAAAGTATGAAAACAACTTCCTCTCAAGATAATGCAAATCAAAAGTTGACTCTCAAAGAGATGCAAGAAAAAGAGTAACCATTTCTAGACTCCGATGTGCCTGCAATATTTGAAGAACTCCTCGAGTTAAAGCTTATTGAGCTGCCAGAGATGAAGCAGCCAGATGAAGCTGAAAAAAGCAATGATCCGAATTACTGCAAATACCATCGGCTTGTAGGTCACCCTCTTGAGAAGCTCTTTGTTTTCAAGGACAAAATTATGGATTTGGCTAGTTAAAAGAAGATCGAGATCGAAGACGAAAAGGCGAGCACAAACCATGTGTCCATTGCCTTTGGCTCATTCGACCCGATTGAGATATGCACCTATGAAGGGAATGAAGATGAAGAATTGTTGTAGGATGACAAAGTTCGAGTTGATCAACCTGATGAAGAAGGATGGACCCTGGTGACTCATCAAAGATGTCCAAAATTGAGTCCCAAAAGGATAAGTGAAGCAAACTACGAGGAATAAGATAGTGAAAAGACCAAAGAAGCTACAAATGGTTAAGAACCCAAAGAAGGTGGATATAGAGACACACCATCACCAAAAGCCATTCCACCTAGTGACTTTGGGAGAATTGTTTTCGAGTTGGTTTCACATGAGGATTTCTGACGATGATGACAAGGCCTTGTGTTGTAATGCTGATAAAGAAGAAGAGGAAAAGAACAAATTCAAGTCAACACTATCTCCATCACAGTCTAATAGTCTTGTTGAGTCCTCTTCCAAGAAGTGGATGTCTGTAATGAAAAAATCACCTTCACTGAAGACAATATCTTACTTGGTGAGACACCACACAATCGCCCTTTGTTTATGGTGGGTTATGTGCTCAAGTGGAGGATAAACAAAATCTTAATAGATGAAGGATATGCAGTTAACATTCTTCCCATTCGCATAATGAAAGAACTCGACATCTTAACTGAAGAACTTTCTGAAAGCCGACTGATGATTCAAGGATTCAATCAAGGGGGACAAAGGGCCATAGGAGATATCAAAGTGAAATCACCATGGGAGATATGCAATCAACTGCATGGATGCATGTGATTGATGCAAAGACTTCATACAATTTATTGCTTAGCAGGCCGTGGATACAAGAGAACAAAGTTGTCCCATCAACTTACTACCAATGTATGAAATATAATAAAGATGGAGTCCAAAAGAAGATAGTTGCTGATGACAAGCTGTTCGCTGAAGCCGAGGCATACTTTGCTGATGCAAAGTTCTACTTGAAGAACCACATTATGAAAGGAGTAAAAGTTGATGACATCATGAAGGCCAAAGGTGATAATATCGTGTACAAAAGGGCTGAAGTAGCTTCTGGTGAAGACAAAGTTACAATAGAAGCATGCCAAGTTTTGAAAGCTCACAAAAAAAAATGTTGTAATAGTAGGCAAGAAAATAGCTCCTTTATTTCGTTATGTCCCAAAAGTGAAGAAAGATGAAGGAGAATCATCAAGCCTCCAAAAGGATGCACTAAGAGAATTAACTCTTCCTATTAAGCATATTGATACCATAAAGTTATCTTCAGAGCTACTAGAAAAGCTTGTGGCCCCTAATATGCCTCAGAATAAGGAACTCCACACAAAACGCACAAATAAAGGTTTTGATCCGAATGCTTTCAGGTTGTTCGCAAAGGCTGGATATGATCCCAATGAACCATCTAAGCTAGGGAAGCTCCCACCTGAAGCTACTAGGAAAGCAAACATGATAAAGGATAAGGAGCATGTGGTGAAGCAATCACGTGCGGGTCTAGGTTACAAACAACCCCCACTAGTTTGCATCTCCATTAGAAGAGCAAGTGTTAACTATATCACGATAGAAGATGAACCCGCTGATCCTAATAAAAGACCTTCTGTCTTTGACCGACTTGGAGAACCGACTACGAGAACTTTTGTATTTGAGAGGTTGAGGCCATTAGAAAAGAAGAAGAACAAATCCCAAATAAATTATGAAAAAATAAGAAGATCTTTTCCATCTAGAGTCCAAAGCATGTCCAAAGAGTGTCAAAGCTTGATCCCTTCCAGAATGGGGCGACAATCAGAACTTTTGATTTCATGCAGAGAGGTACTCAAAGTGAATACTTGCACATTGGTCCATACTAGAGAGCATGGCAAAGATGAAGAAAGTGTAGGATCTTCATATCACATTACTAAGAATAAGGAGCAATACACTTCATTCCTAAGGAAGGTCGACAAAAACTTGGGAGATGCCTCTTGGTGTGGCCATATATCTTTTAATGATGGTGATCCTAAAGAAGACAAAGATGTCGAGGACGCTCATGCGAAACTAGAAGAAGGAATTAAAATGACTATTAATGCATTGAAAGAAGTCAACCTTAGCACTGCAGAAGACTCCAGGCCCACCTATGTAAGTGCCCCAATAACCATAGATGAAGAAAGCACTTATGTGGAGCAACTCAAAGAATATATAGATGCCTTTTCTTGGAGATACAAAGAGATGCCTGGTTTAGATCCTAAAGCAGCAGTTCATCATCTCGCGGTCAAGAAAGGAGCTCGTCCTATTAAGCAAGCCCAAAGACGCTTCAGGCCAGAATTGATCCGATCAATCAAAGTCGAGGTCAATAAACTCATTGAAGCTGGTTTCATTCGGGAGATTAAATATCCTACATGGATTTCAAGCATTGTTCCTATGAAGAAGAATGACCAAATTTGATTTAGTGTCGATTTTAGAGACCTCAATAATGCATGCCCTAAGGGCAAATTTTTGCTCCCAATTCCAGAGCTTATGATTGATGCCACCACCGGATACGAGGAGATATCTTTTTCATGGATGGATCATCTAGCTACAATCAAATACGTATAGCACCAAAAGATGAAGAGCTTACTGCATTTTACACTCCTAAAGGCATTTATTGCTACAAATTAATGCCTTTTGGCTTGAAGAATGCTGGCACCACATATCAAAGGGCAATGCAGAATATCTTTGACGATGTCCTCTACAAGAATGTTGAATTCTATGTGGATGATTTAGTGGTGAAATCAAGAAAGAGAGGAGACCACTTGTAAGACTTAAGAATGGTGTTCGAACGACTCTGGAGATATCAACTTAGAATGTATCCGTTAAAATGTGCCTTTGGAGTTACTTCTGAAAAATTCCTTGGCTCCATTGTTCGATATCGAGGGATTGAGATAGATCAAGCCAAAGTTTATGCAATCTTGAAGATGGCCGATCTCAGAAATATACATGAATTGAAAAGTATACAAGGAAAATTGGCATACCTTAGAAGATTTATCTCAAATGTAGCAGGGAAGTGCCAACCTTTTGCCATCTCATGAAGAAGGGTGTATCTTTTGAATGGGACTAGTCTTGTACCAACGCATTCCAAAGCATCAAATCCTCCTTGATAAAACCTCAAGTTCTAGCTGCCCCTATACCAGGAAAGCCATTGATTCTATCTATTGTAGCCTAAGAAAGGTCAATTGGAGCCCTTTTGGCCCAAAAAATTGGTTAAAGTAAAGATATTTCCCTCTACTGCTTTAGTAGGATGATGACCCTAAACGACCTAAAGTATTCTTCGATCGAAAAGTTATGTGTAGCATTGGTTTTCATAATTCAAAAACTGAAACACTATTTTCAAGTTCATGTCATCCGTCTCGTCTCAAGGGAAAACCTGATCAAGTTTGTTATGTCAAAACCTATCCTCAATGATCGATTAGCAAGGTGGTACCTCCAATTTCAACAATTCGAGATTGTGTATATCCCACAAAAAGCTGTGAAAGGACAAATTCTGGCAGATTTCTTGGTAGATCATCCAATTCCTGATGATTGGGAGTTGACTGTTGAACTACTTGATGAGTATGCGATGGTCATCTAAGTGAAACCACAATGGAAAATGTATTTTGATGGTGCCGCACATCATGAAGGAGTTGGTGTAGGTATTGTGTTTTTCACTTCACAACATTGCACTAACAACGTTGCAGATTGTCAAACGCTCATACTTGGGCTTGATATCCATTGATATGAGACAACTCCAATTACATAGAGTTAGTGATCAATTTCTAAATAGCTACGAGGTCAAAAAGCCATAATTGCGTCCTTATTATGATTTATGACTATGCACAGAAATTGATTGGATGGCTTGGCAATGTAACTCTTCAGCATGTGCCAAGGAAAGAAAATAAGAAAGCTGATGCCTTAGCTGCTCTAGCTTTGACATTGAATCTGCTTGGCCAGACACAAATCATATCTATCAAAAATAGATAGTGCCGCCAGATGAGAACGAGGATGAAGAAAGCAAGCTCGAGCGTTTGGTAGCCGTCGCTGAAGTTGTGAAGGTTGATTGGCGACAAACCATGATCGACTACTTATGTTATGGGATACTTCCAGAAGATCCAAGAAGAAAGATCGAAATTCGTCAGCATGCCCCTTGCTTCTTTTAATACAAAGACACTTTGTATCGAAGATCATTTGAGGAAGTTCTCTTGTGTTGTTTAGAGGAAGATGAAGCAACTCAAGCTATGCAAGAGGCACACTTTAGAGTTTGTGGATCACATCAATCTGGGACAAAGCTCCGCTTTCACATTAAGAGGATGGGTTACTACTGGTCGACAATGGTGAAAGATTCCTTAGATTATTCTCGAAGAAGAAAGGCTTGCCAGTTTCATACAAATTTTTTACACTAACCACCTGAAGTGTTACTCCCTACTATTGTATCTTGGCCATTTGATGCTTGGGGATTAGATATCATTGGACTACTTCCAAAATCTTTTGGAGGACATCTATACATCTTGGCCGCAACTGATTATTCTCAGACCGAGCCGAGGCCGTCACTCTTAAGGAAATGAAGAAAGAGAATGTTGCAAATTCCATTCGAGTGAACATCATAAATCCTTTCAGCATTCCTAGTTATATAATAATAGATAATGACAAACCGTTCGATAACAAATTGATGACCAAGATCTGTGAAATTTTTGGCTTCAAGCAACGTAATTCGTCAATGTATTATGCTGCTACAAATGGACTAGCTGAAGCATTTAACAAGACACTTTGCAACTTGTTAAAGAAGGTCGTCTCCAAGTCTAAAAGGGATTAGCATGACAGAATGGAAGAAGCTTTGGGGGTATATCGTACGACTCATCGCACGCCGACATAAGCAAATCCTTATTCTCTTGTTTATGGAGTCGAAGTAGTTCTTCCTCTTGAGCGTCAAATAACGTCCTTGCAACTCACTGTCCAAGAAGGTCTTACTGTGATGACCTAGCCAATTGTCTCATGAGTTACCACTATGTTTCCCCCATTTCTACTTCTTTATTCTTTGTTATATGATATTTGTGGTATCGGGTTGGTCGGATCGAATCCGGAATGATTTTGGTAAGGTTTGAGACACTTAGTCTTTTTTAAGGAAGTTTAAGTTGGAAAAGTCAACCAGATGTTGACTTATGTGTTAGAGGGCTCGGAAGTGAGTTCTGATAGTTCGGTTAGCTTAGGGAGGTGATGTATGACTTATGAGTGTGATCAGAATGAGTTTTGAAGGCTCGGAGTAGATTTAGGCTTGAATTGGTGAAGTTGATATTTTGGCGATTTCCGGTTGATAGGTGAGATTTTGATATAGGGGTTGAGATGGAATTTCGAGAGTTATAGTAGCTCCGTTGTGTCATTTGGGATGTGTGTGCAAAATTTCTGGTCATTTGGACGTGGTTTGGTTGGGTTTTTGATCAAAAGCGAAATTCAAAAGATTTTAGAAACTTAGGCTTCAATCCGATGTGTTTTGGTTGATTTGATGTTGTTTGAGGTGTTTTTGATGATTGGAACAAGTTTGAATAAGTTTTAGATATGTTGGTGCCTTTAGTTGAGGTCTCGGGGGCCTCGGGTGAGTTTCGGATGGTCAATCGGACCATTTTATAGCTTGGAGATGTTGCAGATTTGCAGGTTCAGCTATTGCAGAGTTTTAGTCTTCGCGATCGCGTTGGGGATCTCGCGATCGCGTAGAGCTTTTTGAGGGGCCGCCCATTTTGTTCTATACGTTCACGAAAGAGGAGTTGCGATCACATAGTGTGAGGAGCTGGGTCATTGCAAATGCGGGGAGGTAGTCGCGTTCGCATAGAGTTAAGTGGACCAGGGGTCTTGGATGGGAGTTGTTGCAGGAGCTTGTCCGCGATCGCATAGAGTTGGGAGTTAGAGCATTGCGTTCGCATTGGCATTTTTGCGTTCGCATAGAGTAATTTATGGAAGTTGATTTTTTCTGCTTCGTGATCGTGAAGGTTTTCCTGCAATCGCGATGAAGAGAATTATGCATGGGCAGAAGGTTTTTAAACTCGTCTTGTCCACGATTTTGGGGCTTATTTCCTCCATAGCTGGTCATTTTTAAAGAATTTTGAAGGAGATTGAAGAGATATTCAAGGTGAATTACTTGGAGGTAAGATTCTTGGACTGTAAACTCGATCATTATGAGTATTCCACCGAGAAAATCAAGGAGCTTAAGCTAAAAATTGAAGAACTAGGGCTTGGAAACTTGAACTTTTGATTGGGGATTTGAAGGATCAACTGGGGTCGGATTTGAAAACTTTTGATATGTATGAACTCGTGGGAAGATAAGAATCTATTGGTGTAAAAATTTCTAAATTTTGAGACGTGGGCCCGCAGGTTCGAGTTTTGGTAATTTCGGGATTCGTGCCCTTTATTGATTATTTTCGCTTAGGCTTTGTTCCATTAGCATATTTTGACTTCCTCGTTCTGATTTTGGATAGATTCAACGCGCGTGGAGGCTGATTCGAGGGGCAAAGGCATCGCGAGCTAGATATTTAGCTACTTCGAGGCGAGTAATGATTGTAAATGATGTTCTGAGGGTTTGAAACCCCGGATTGCACATCGTAGTGCTATATTGTGTTTCTCACGCTTGATGACAAGCGTGGGGTCGTGCACTATTGGGGATTGTGACTAGGTCTGTCCCGATTGATAATTATATTGCATATTTGACTGAAAACTATTTGATATCATCATTATTTGGCTTGAATGCCATATTTGGGCTTCGTGCCAACTATTTGAACCTTTCAGGGATTTTTATTTATATTTCCTCACTATTTTGACTTTATAATTGAACTCAGTCATGCTATTTTCCACTATTTTCATACTCAGCCATGTTTACGCAGTTTTAATACTTAAATGATATTTTAAATGACGTTTGGGTTGAGAAACACTGTTTTGCTATTGTCTGAGTAGCTTGTGAGGATTTTTGATTGAGTAAGGCTGAGGGCCTATATTGTGATGTAACACTGATATTGATTTGAGTTCGAGGGCCTGAGATATGTGCGCCACGAGGTGGATTGATTGAAATGAGGCAGAGGGCCTAGTTTTGATGCCACGAGATGGCTTGTTATTGCGCTTAGGCCGTAAGGGGCCCCTCCAGGCGTCAGCACACCCCAGTGAGCGTGGGTATCCATTATGATGAGAGATTGAGCCCGAGGGGATGTTATTGTTCTGAGATGTTGCCCGAGGGGTGGATTTGTTGATACTGTGCTCGAGGGGCAAAATTTTATTTGTTTACCTTACCTTAACTATCTGTTAATTTCCTGTTTATTGTTGAAAAAGGATTTTACTTGACTTTTCACTGATTTACAACTTTTAAATGGTTTTAGTGCTTCAGTATAGAATGCCTTATGCTTTACGTGTTTTCTTACTTTTAGTCGTTATTTATATTTGTCACTCAGTGAGTTGGAGTACTCACTTTACTCCCTACAGCCTGTGTGCAGATTCAGGCATAGCTGGTCCCGCTCCCGAGTGCTGATCATTCCAGCTTCAGGCGGATCTCGAGGAGTCTTTAAGTAGCTGTTGGCATTCGCAGCCCGGTCCCTATCTATTTTCTTTTATGTTCTTAGTTCATTACTAAACTCTGTAATTACATTTGAGTAGTTAGTGTTATTAGATGCTCGTGACTTGTGACACCCCGATTAGGGCTGTGTTGGGTTGTACTTCCACATTCTATTGACATTGTCTACTACTTCGTATTAGTAATCATGTTTTTAGGCTATTTTATTATTGTTTAACTGTTTAAAGTTGAATTAGGAATAGTTGGCTGGCCTTGTCTTCACGAGAGGTGCCATTACGATCGGGTCCGTGTTTAGGGTCGTGACAAGTTGGTATCAGAGCCTAGGTTACGTAGGTCTCATGAGTCTTGAGCAAGTTTAGTAGAGTGTCGTGGATTGGTACAGAGACGTCTGTGTTTATCCTCTATAGGCTGCAGAACCTTTAGGAAAAACTTCATATTCTTGAAATTCTTGTCGTGCGAACTTGTTGATCCAAGTACTAAATTTTTGTTATTTCATTCTCTCACAGATTGTGAGGACACGCTCTACCGGACAGGATGGGCGACAACCAGTGCCACCAGTTGTGGCCACCAGAGGCCGAGGACACGGTCGTGGTAGAGGTAGAGGTAGAGTAGCGAGGGAAACACCTATAGACCTACTAGATTCCCCAATTCTAGACCAGGTACTAGCTGTGGACGCTCCAGCAGCACCAGCGCTGTGCCCATTGTGATTTCGAGTCTTCAGGAGGCCTTGGACCAGATCTTATCAGTTTGCACTGACTAAGCTCAGGCAATTTCAACCATTACAGCCGTAGCTACTTCTCAGGCCGGAGGTGGTAGTCAGACTCCCGCCGCTTGCACACCTGAGCAGGTCGTGCAGGGACTTCAGATGACAGGGGCACACCCCGCCCAGCTGGTTGCAGCTGCTCAAGACTATGTAGTTCCTGCTATGCCAGAGGACGAGCAGTGTAGATTGGAGAGATTTGGTCGGCTTCGGCCTCCGACCTTCAGTAGTGTAGAGGGCCAGGATGCCAGGGCTTTTTGGACAAGTGTTAGAGGATGCTTCATATCGCGGGTATTTTGGAGACCAGTGGGGTCGCTTTCACTACCTATCAGTTTTTAGGACCTGATTTCACTTGGTGGGAGGACTTTGAGAGGTGTAGGCCTGTTGGTGTAGCACCCCTTACCTAGTAGCAGTTCTCCATTCTCTTTCTAGAGAAGTATGTGCCGCAGTCTCACAGAGAGGAGCTGTGTAGGCCATTTGAGTGGTTGCGTAAGAGGGAGATGATTGTGTCGTAGTATGAGTTGAGGTTCTCTGAGTTGTCTCATCATGCCATCTGGTTGGTCCCGACAGATAGAGAGAGGATCATGAGGTTTGTTGATGGTCTTACTTACCAACTCCGTATCCTTATGACCAGGGAGAGGGTGACTAGTGCTACATTTGAGGAGGTTGTGGATATTGCCTAAGAGATTGAGTCTGTTTGTCTCCAGGAGTGAGAGGAGAGGGAGGCCAAGACACCTCGAGAATCTAGTAGTTATAGTAGTGCTCCTTCGAGGGGTCAATTTTAGTATGACCGAGGCCGTACATTTAGGCCTACTCAGCCACCATGCCTAGGTTATCGTGGGGTGTCATCGGGTCATAGTTCTCACAGTTCACATCAGGGTCAGTCATCACTTAGTGCCCTTCCAGCTCAAAGTTCATCCCGTTCTCCATCAGTCCAGAGCTCTTCTATGCCGAATGCATCTGCTAGTCACTCCAGTGTGAGGGGTTCCCTTCAGTCCCCTTCTTCAGCACCTGGGAGTTGTTATGAGTGTGGAGAGATGGGTCACATATGGGGGAAGTGTCCTCGTCATTTTGCTAGTTCATCCTAGTAGAGGGGTCAGTCATCGGCTTCAGCGCCAATTGCTTTGCCACCACCTGCCCAGCCAGCTAGAGGTGGAGGTCAGTCATCCAAGGGTCGTCCTAGAGGGGGAGGTCGATCATAGGGCGGTCAGGCCCGTTTCTGTGCTCTCCCCGGCAGACCTGATGCTATTGCTACAGATGCTATTATTACAGGCATTGTTTCAGTCTGCCACATAGATGCCTCTGTATTATTTGATCCTGGTTCCACCTTTTCTTATGTGTCATCATACTTTGCTCGTTATTTGGGTACGCCCAATGAGTTTCTTGCTTTACCTGTTTATGTATCTACCCCGGCGGGCGATACTATTTTGGTAGACCTTGTCTACTGGTCGTGTGTGGTGACTATTGGTGGTCTGGAGACCCGAGTGGATGTTTTATTATTGAGTAAGGTGGATTTCAATGTTATTTTGGGCATGGATTGGTTATCTCTGTGTCACATTATTCTGGACTGTCATGCTAAGACAGTCACATTGGCTATACCGGGTGTATCACGAATCGAGTGGCGAGGTGTGACTGATTATGTTCTTAGTAGAGTGATCTCTTTCTTGAAGGCCCAGCGTATGGTTGGGAAGGGTTGTCGTTCGTATCTTACCTTTGTGAGGGATGTCGGAGCTGAGACCCCCAGTATTGATTCTGTCCCAGTTGTGAGGGATTTCCCTGATGTATTTCCTACAGACCTATCGAGCATGCCATCAGACAGGGATATTGATTTTGGTATTGACCTGGTGCCGGGCACTCAACCCATTTCTATTCCGCTGTATCGTATGGCACCAGCGAAGTTGAAGGAGCAGCTTTAAGAACTCCTTAATAAGGGGTTCATTCGGCCTAGTGTGTTTCCTTGGGGTGCGCCGGTTCTATTTGTGAAGAAGAAGGATGGCACTATGAGAATATGCATTGATTATAGGCAATTGAACAAGGTAACAATTAAGAACAAGTATCCTTTGCCTCGCATTGATGATTTATTCGACCAGTTTCAGGGAGCGAGAGTGTTCTCTAAGATTGATCTCCGTCCAGGTTATCACCAGTTGAAGATCATGGATTTGGATATTCTTAAGATTACCTTCAAGACCACATATGGTCATTTTGAGTTCCTGGTTATGTCTTTTGGGCTGACCAATGCCCCAGTAGCGTTCATGCATTTGATAAACAGCGAGTTCTGGCCTTATCTTGACTTGTTCGTTATAGTCTTCATTGATGATATATTGGTATTTTCGGGTAGTCAGGAGGAGCACGCGAAACATTTGAGGGTTGTGTTACAGAGATTGAAGGAGGAGAAACTTTATGCAAAGTTCTCCAAGTGTGAGTTATGGCTTAGTTCAGTGGTATTCTTGGGACACGTGGTGTCCAGTGAGGGTATTCAGGTTGACCTAAAGAAGGTAAAGGCAGTTCAGAGTTGGCCTAGACCATCCTCAGCTACTGAGATTCGTAGTTTTCTTGGTTTGGCAAACTTTTATCGCCGGTTTGTTCAGGGATTCTCATCTATGGCATTGCCCCTGACCAAGTTGACTCAGAAGGGTGCTTCATTTGTATGGTTGGACGAGTGTAAGGAGAGCTTTTAGAAGCTCAAGACAGCCTTGACATAGCTCCAGTGTTTTTTTTACCATTAGCTTCAGGTTCATATATCGTGTATTGTGATGCTTTGAGAAAAGATATTGGTTGTGTGTTGATGCAAGAGGGTAGAGTTATTGCTTATGCTTCTCATCAGTTGAAGCCCCATGAGAATAACTACCCCATTAATGATTTGGAGTTGGCTGCGAGAGTTCAAGCATTGAATATTTGGAGGCATTACTTGTATGGCGTATCTTGTGAGGTGTTCACCGATCATTACAGTCTTCAACATTTTTTCAAACAAAAGGATCTTAATTTGAGGCAGTAGAGATGGTTGGAGTTTCTTAAGGCTTATGATATCACTATATTGTACCATCCGGGAAAGGCTAATATGGTGGCCGATGCCTTGAGCCGAAAGGCAGTGAGTATGGGGAGTTTGGCATATATTCCAGTTGGGGAGAGACCTCTTGCAGTTGATGTTCAGGCCTTAGCCAATCGGTTCATGAGGTTGGATATTTCGGAATCTAGTCGAGTATTGGCTTGTGTAGTTTCTTGGTCTTTGCTATATGATCGCATCAGAGAGCGCCAGTATGATGATCCGCATTTGCTTGTACTTAGGGATAAAGTTCAACATGATAGTGCCAGGGATGTGATCATTGGTAATGATGGAGTGTTGAGGATGTTGGGCCGGATTTGTGTGCCCAATATGGATGGGCTTCGGGAGTTGATTCTAGAGGAGGCCCATAGCTCGCGGTATTCCATTCATCTGGGTGCCACGAAGAAGTATCAGGATTTGAGGCAACACTATTGGTGGAGGAGAATGAAGAAGGACATTGTGGATTTGTAGCTCTGTCTCTCAATTGTTAGCCGGTGAAATATGAGCATCAGAGATTGGGTGGCTTGCTCCAGCGGATAAATATTCTAGAGTGGAAGTGGGAGAGGATCACTATGGACTTTGTTGTTGGACTTCCACAAACTTTGAAGAAGTTCGATGCTATTTGGGTGATTGTGGATCGGCTGACCAAGTCCGTGCACTTCATTCCTATCTGTACTAACTATTCTTCAGAGTGGTTGGTAGAGATCTATATTCGAGAGATTGTTCATTTGTATGGTGTCCCCGTTTCCATCATTTCAGATAGGGGCACTCAATTTACATTACGATTTTGGAGGTCTATGCAGCGAGAGTTGGGTACTCAGGTTGAGTTGAGCATAACTTTTCATCCTCAGACGGACGAGCAGTCCAAGCGTACTATTAAGATATTGGAGGATATGTTGCGTGATAGTGTCATTGATTTCGGAGGGTCATGGGATCAATTTCTACTGCTCGCAGAGTTTGCTTATAACAACAACTACCAGTCGAGTATTCATATGGCTCCATATGAGGCTTTGTATGAGAGGCGGTGTAGATCTCCAGTTGGTTGGTTGGAGCTCGGTGAGGCTTGGCTATTGGGGATAGATTTGGTACAGGATGCGTTGGAGAAGGTGAAGGTGATTCAGGAGAGGCTCCGTATAGCGCAGTTGAGGCAAAAGAGTTATGCTGATAGGAAGGTGCGAGATGTGTCGTATATGGTTGGTGAGAAGGTTCTGTTGAAGGTTTCGCCCATGAAGGGTGTTATGAGATTTGGTAAGAAAGGGAAGTTGAGTCCATGATTCATTGGACCTTTTGAGGTACTTCGTAGGATTGGGGATGTGGCTTATGAGCTTGCTTTGACACCCAGCTTGTCGAGTGTGCATCTGGTATTTCATGTCTCTATGCTTCGAAAGTATATTGGGGATCCGTTTCATGTTCTATATTTCAGCACGATTCAGTTGGATGATGATTTGACCTATGATGTGGAGCCAGTAGCTATTTTGGGTCGTCAGGTTCGGAAGTTGAGGTCAAAGGATATAGCTTCAGTGAGAGTGCAGTGGAGAGGTCGGCCCATGGAGGAGGTTACCTGGGAGACCGAGCAGGAGATGTGGATCAAATATCCTCACCGGTTTAAGGCTTCAGGTATGTTTCTTAACTCGTTCAAGGACGAACATTTATTTATATTGGGGAGGATGTGATGACCCGGCCAGTCGTCTCATGAGTTACCGCTCCGTTTGTCCCATTTTTGCTTCTTTATGCTTTGTTATCCGAGATTTGTGGTATCAGGTTGGTCGGATCAAATCCGAAATGATGTTGGTAAGGTTTGAGACACTTAGTCTCTTTTAAGCAAGTTTAAGTTGAAAAAGTCAACCGGATGTTAACTTATGTGTTAGAGGGCTCGGATTTGAGTTTCGATGGTTCGGCTAGCTTCGGGAGGTGATTTATGACATATGAGTGTGATCGGAATGAGTTTTGGAGGCTCTGAGTAGATTTAGGCTTGAATTTGCGAAGTTGATATTTTGGGGATTTCCGGTTGATAGGCGAGATTTTGATATAGGGGTCGGAATGGAATTACAAGAGTTGCAATAGCTCCGTTGTGTCATATGGGATGTGTGTGAAAAATTTTAGGTCATCCGAACATGGTTTGGTTGGGTTTTTGATCAAAAGCGAAATTCGGAAGATTTTAGAAACTTAGACTTGCATCCAATGTATTTTTGTTGATTTGATGTTGTTTGAGGTGTTTTGAGGATTGGGACAAGTTTGAATAAGGTTTTAGGATATGTTTGTGCCTTTGGTTGAGGTCCCGGGGGCCTCAGGTGAGTTTCGGACGGTTAATCAGACCATTTCATGCCTTGGAGATGTTGTAGATTTGCAGGTTTAGCTGTTGCAGAGTTTTACTCTTCGCAATCGCGTAGGGGCTCTCGCGATCGCATAGAGCTTTTTGAGGGGCAGCTGATTTTGTTCTATGCATTTTCGAAGGAGGAGTTGCCATCGCATAGTGTGAGGAGCCGGGTCATCGCGAACGCGGGGTGGTGGTCGCGTTCGCATAGAGTTAAGTGGACCAGGGGTCTTCGATGGGAGTTGTTCATTACGAACGTGGGAGCTTGTCTGCGATCGCATAGAGTAGGGAGCTGGAGCACTACGTTCGCATAGGCATTTTGGCGTTCGCATAGAGTAATTTGTTGAAGCTGAGTTTTTGGGTTTCGCGATCGCGAAGGTTTTCCCGCAATCACAATGAAGAAAATTATGCCCGGGCAAAAGGTTTTTAAACTCGTCTTGTCCGCGATTGTGGGGCTTATTTCCTCCATATCTTGTCATTTTTAGAGATTTCTGAAGGAGATTGAAGAGTGATTCAAAGCGAATCACTTGGAGGTAAAATTCTTGGACTTTAAACTCGATCATTATGAGAATTCCACCTAGAAAATCATGGAGCTTAAGTTAAAAATTGAAGAACTAGGACTTGGAAACTTGAATTTTTGATTGGGGATTTGAAGGACCAATTGGGGTCGGATTTGTGAACTTTTGATATATATGAACTCGTGGGAAGTTAAGGAATCTATTGGTGTAAAAACTTCTGAATTTCGAGACGTGGACCCGGGGGTCGGGTTTTGGTAATGTAGGGATTTGTGCCCTTTATTGATTATTTTCGCTTGGGCTTTGTTCCCTTAGCATATTTCGATGTCCTCGTTATGATTTTGGATAGATTTGATGTGCGTGGAGGCCTATTTGAGGGACAAAGGTGTCTCGAGCTAGAGATTTAGCCGGTTCGAGCTGAGTAATAATTGTAAATGATGTTTTGAGGGTTTGAAATCCCGTATTGCACATCGTTGTGCTATATTAAGGTGAGACACACGCTTGATGACGAGTGTGGGGTCGTGAACTATTGGGGATTGTGACTTGGTCCATCCTGATTGATGATTTTACCATGTATTTGACTGAAAACTATTTGATATCATCATTATTTGGGCCGAATGCCATATTTGGGCTTTAGTGCCAGCTATTTGAACCCTTCGGGGATTTTTATTGATATTTCCTCACTGTTTTGACTTTATACTTGAACTCAGTCATACTATTTTCCACTGTTTTCATACTCAGCCATGTTTATCCAGTTTTAATACTTAAATGAAAATTTCAAATGATGTTTGGGCTGAGAAATACTGTTTTGCTATTGTCCGAGTGGCTTGTGAGGATTTTTGATTGAGTAAGGCCGAGGGCCTATGTTGTGAGGTAACACTAATATTGATTTGAGGCCAAGGGACTGAGATATGTACGCCGCGAGGTGGCTTGTTTGATATGAGGTCGAGGGCCTAGTTTTGATGCCACAGGATGGCTTGTTATTGCGCTTGGGCCGTAAGGGGCCCCTCCAGGAGTCTGCACACCCCTAATGAGCGCGGGTACCCATTGTGATGAGAGATTGAGCCTGAGGGGGTGGTATTGTTCTAAGATTTTGCCCAAGGGGCAGATTTGTTGATACTTTGTCCGAGGGGCGAACTTCTATTTGTTTACCTTACCTTAACTGTCTGTCAATTTCCTATTTATTGTTGAAAAAGAATTTTACTTGGCTTTTCATTGATTTACGGCTTTTAAATGGTTTTACTCCTTCATTATAGAATGCCTTGTATTTTACGTGTTTTCTTACTTTTATTCGTTATTTACATTTGTTACTCACTGAGTTGGTGTACTCACTTTACTCCCTGCACCCTGTGTGCAGATTCAGGCGCAGCTGGTCCCGCTCCCGAGTGCTGATTCATTCCAGTTTCTGGCGGATCTTGAGGAGTCTTTAGGTAGCTATTGGCGTTCGCAGCCCAGAGCTTCTCCCTATCTCTTTTCTTTTATGTTCTTATTTTAGTACTAAACTCTGTAGTTACATTTGAGTAGTGAGCGTTGTTAGATGCTCGTGACTTGTGACACCCCGGTTAGGGCTGTGTTGGGTTGTACTTCCGCATTTTATTGACATTATCTACTACTTCGTATTAGTAATCATGTTTTTAGGCTATTTATTGTTGTTTAACTATTTAACGTCGAATTGGGAATAGTTGGCTGACCTTGTCTTCACGAGAGGCGCCATCACGACCGGATCCGGGTTTAGGGTCGTGACACTTATTGAAGAAGAAAACGCTCATCTGTGCCTTGAGGAACTTGAGTCTCTTGATGAAAAAAGGCTAGAAGCTTAACAAAGGATTGAATGTTATCAAGCTCGTCTTTCTCGTGCATTCAACAAAAAAGTTCGCTTGAGGTCCTTCTAAGTTGGCAATCAAGTTCTTGCAGTAAGAACACCTATTATCACCTCTCGCAAATCTGGGGGCAAATTCACTTCAAAGTGGGATGGTCCATATGTTGTGCAAGAAACCTATTCAAGTGGAGCTTACAAGTTAGTTGATGTAGATGGCTTGAGAATTGTCCCTATCAACGGGAAATTTTTTAAGAGGTATTATCCTTGAAAAATAAATGCTCCTCGACGCACGAGCCTAAACTGCAAGTCATGAAGCTCCGTAAGGCATGAGCCTAAACTGCATGCTGCTACGCTCCTTAACACAAGAGTCTAAACTGCACGTTGCAATGCTCCTGAGCCGCATGAGCCTAAACTGCGAACGACACTAAAAAAAGGATTCCGCGAGGTTGAAAACCTCGAAAGAGGCGGCCAAGGAAAAAGTTAGGACATAAAAAAAAATTAAAAAAAAACTCACTTATTTTGAACTACGTATGAATTGATTCTCTTTACTGAGATAAGTAAGTAGGTTAGAGTTTCATTCTAAGTTCAGTTTTATAAGCTTAAAAAAATGTGTTTCAACGTGACATGATTATCAAAATTCGAGCTGAAGCATCACGTTGATTACTCAAATAAGCACATATTGCAGAAAGAAAGAACAAATTTGTGTCGAGCGAAAATGGACATTTTATTGCTTCAATGCTACAAGGATCTGATACATCATTGTCAAGAGACTAAAAGGATGAAAATATTTATACTTTGTGCTATACGACGAATCTAAGTCATAAAACCAATTGACGAGAAAGATTGTCCCTATCTTGTCTTGAATGCCTTTCCAAGTTTGCTTCGATTATTCAAGACATGATGCTATCATAAAGCTTTGCGTGGTTGAATCTAATGCGAATTGTTCACCCATCATGTGTCCTAACTATGAAATTTCTAATTTGGGTTCCGAAGGGTCAAGCAATACATGATATGGAACTTTGATTAATCCAGAAGGTCTTATGCCGCAAATACTTCTATATGCATGCAAATATGGCATTCACTGCAGTCGTGTCGACTTCGCGAATTTTCTGTTGGTAGAACGAACAAAGTTCTGCCATGAAATTCATAGATATTTCAGGTCTCTGATTACTTTCTAACAGCACGAATGGATTGCAATTCCAACACTCCAAGATTAAGATACACTTATTTTCGCCAAAGGTACGCAAATCTGGAAATTCACTGCAGTTGAGTCGACTTCGCGAATTTTTTATTGATAGTCCGAAAGGAGTTCTTTTATGAAATTTATATGAGATTTAGATCTCCGAGTCTAATTTCTGACACCACAAATGGATTGTAATTCCGATACTCCTAGCTTAATATACAATTATTTTTGCTGAAGGTATGCAAATCTGAGAAATCACTGCAATTGTATTGATTTCGTGAATTTTCTGTTGGTAGAACGAAAAAGGTTCTGCCATGAAATTCGTAGGTACTTTTGATCTCTGAGTTTTCTTTCTAATGGTGCAAACGGATTGTAATTCTGACACTCCCAGCTTAAAATATGACTTTCTTTAACAAGAATGCGTGAAGCAACAAAGCCAACATACAAGACATGTGCTGAAATTTAAGAAAGAAATAATTGGGAGTAACGGAGGTAATCCAGGTCTCAAAGAGAGATATCACATATTAAAAATAAATTTACTTTTATTGCTCCAAGATATAAGTACTCCATTACATGATATTAGTTATAAAAAAAAAATCTTAAGTCGAGAATTCTAAGCAAAAAAAAAAAAGAGAGAAAACACTCTAAAATCATGGAAAAGGTTTGAAGCTAAGGATTTGTTGGCAGATTGTCTCAACTTCCCCATTCAGGAGGGATAATTTCTCTGCTTCATCATCATATATTGGATGATTGACTTCAATGGTATAGATCTCCCTTTCGGTAATGTCAATGATCTCTTGACTTTTAGCCAACTTCACTTGTTGTTTATCCAAGAGCACGACGATCTTCTTCTTTCTGGAGTCCAAGGCAGCTAACTGTTTTTCAAAACTGGCAAGATTGTCTTGAAGTTTCTCTACTAGCTTGATCACTTTTTTGTATTCCTATTTTGCATCATCGAGGCATTGTCGTGCATCAGAAAATGCATTTCGGTGAAATTCTTTAGTCATCTTGGACGATCTTAAAGCAGCATAATCTGTGCATGTCTTGAAGAAAGCCTCAAGGAGAGCCTCTAAAGTAGAAGTATCAATAAAATTCTCTTTCTTAATTTCCTCAAGTGTCAAAACGATACTTTCCTCCAACTTTGCGAAGCTATCCAGAGAATCAAGAGAGAACTTTTCGATCCATTTACACAAGGTATGCCACATCGTGTTAACAAAAGAAAGTTTAGTATGGAAAATAGTCTCTTGTGGTTTGAAGTTTGGAGCATCAAGATGCAACGGTCATGGAGTAGACTCGAAGGTTTTTTGACGTTTTGCCTTATTGACGGCAGCCTCCATCTTACTCGTCATGGTTGGCTTAGAAAGCGTAGCATCTTCTGAAAGAACGAGATGTGATTATTTGGGTAGACTCAAATCTGTCAACGGGGCGTTGTTTGCAGCATGATGTTCAACACCATCAAATGAAGTGTGAGGATTTTTTGCGGCCACACCGAGGGAATTTGGGCTTGTAACACTATCTTCCACCATATTGTCACCAAGTACATCATCATAAAACTCATTGACACTCAACTGCAAACAAAAAAATTATTATCCATAAAGAAAGAGAAGAAAAGAAAGGGAGTACATTTGAAGGAAATAATATTTACTCGTTTCTCCAGTTCAGATCGTTGAGCTAGGGTCACCCTCTACAAAAAATCCAATATCGATACTAAGAGCATCCAAGTCAGCAAACTCACTATGGATCTTGTCCTTAGCCTTCTTCTTTGAATGATTCCAATGTATGCCATGACTAACATCACTCTCGTTTGAACTGGAAGTTGCACTAACATTCACAATCTCATTGGGCAAAGCAGAAGCTTGAATCCTTTCCTCGTTTGTTGGCACGACATTGGTTGTCTTCGCAATATTTATGTTTGGTGAAGTAGATAGCGCTTTCCTTTTGTGAGGATTGTTCGTCACCTCCACAGTTGCAGTAGTTGTCTTGGAAGTCAACAAAACATGTTTAGCTCCTTTCTCCACATGGGCATTCCTGCCCGTCGAAGGGATAGACTTGGATAAGACCTTAGTGCTTGGCGAAGGATCTTTTGATCTTAAGTTGGGCTTGGAAGACCCTTTGTGAGTGATCTTTTGACGCTGATCATCTTTGGAGGATAAAAGAATATCATATTTCCTTGGAACTTTCAAAATGATATGAGTACTTTGTTGGAAAGAGTGCACTCGACGATATAAGATTTAAATAATTTCTAGGGTGGCTTATTGCTTGAGCAGTTGTATCGAATGAGACGAGATCCCTTGATCTAGGATTCTGTGCAATCCAGTTATATGAGGTACATTATGGAGATAAGACCATTATTGGGTTCAGAATGAGGTTAAGGCCTTGTCAGGATGTAGGCCTGATGTTTTGTTGATTCGG
>MU760280.1:0-47522 GCA_026770625.1 Nicotiana glauca
CAACTTATTTGGCGTTGTACTTTGTCAGAAATAATTGAAGTATACAACGCCAGAAAAACTGGCGTTGTATCTGGCAGGACTGGTACAACGCCAGAAAAACTGGCGTTGTACATTAACACCGTTAATGTACAACGCCAGCTTTTCTGGCGTTGTATATAGTATGGTTTTTTTTTTTTTTAACTTAAAAAGGTTTTTTGACTTTGAAATACACCTATTTAGGTTCCCAGCTCCTTCTTTAAATCCGTCCTTAAGCTAAAACGTTTTCTTTTTCTATTACCAAACTTATAATTAACTAGTGGTTTGTCCATGGTACTGATCATGAGCTAGGTAAATCTCACTTAGACTAAAGTAATCAACACAAAAGAAGCAATGTATGCAATAAAGGTGTTGGGGTAAAACAGCCCACTGATATTTGGGTCTAAGCCCGGACATTTTTTTCTCAAAATCTCTCCCTCGAACTAGGTTTTACGTGGCTCACTATCACGATTCATAAGTCTCTCCCTCGAAATAAGTTTCACGTGGTCTATTACCACGATTCACGGGTCAATTTCCGAGAATCATCACAATTGAAGCATACTACTAGCTTCTTCTTATCTGTTTGCATTTCTAACCGAGCCCCATACCATTACTTTGTCATTGTCATACTCGCCCCTTGAACCTGCGCTTTGATGCTAGTTATTGGGTTCAACCCAACCCAAAGATACTCTTAAGCAGTGATAGATACAGGATTTTAAAGTCGTGAGTGCTCATTGAAAAAAGTTCGGAAAGAAGAGAAAAAAGGAGTTTAGTTATGGGTGCTCACTCAATATTTATCTAAATATTTTTATAATTATAATTATAAAAATTTACTAAATCTTGTCAAAGATAATGGGTGCTTGAGCACCCAAAAACAACATGTAGATCCGCCATTGCTCTTAAGATCCTCAAAAGACCTCGTACTATTAAGAGATTCTTACACCTTATATGTAGCTTCCCAATTTTTTCAACTACCAATATAGGTTCGCACACCCAACAAAAGGCTTTCCTTTGAGCCCACGATGTCAATAAAGCAACTTTAGTCGTGCATTAAGCTCTAAGATTTATAGTCATTCGCAAAATGTATAATTGTTTTTATACTTGCATGAACATGGAAATTCCTTTTTAACTTTATCTTTTCTCGACATACAACGGATCTTGAAATGATACATAGTTTAAGCAGCATTAATTCTCCATAGCTTTACAAAATTACAATTCAAACTGCGGGCGAACTCTTTCGGGAAAATAAACTTGTTTTGTGGTTTCTTACCAACTTATTTTTAATTTTATGATCCTACCTTTTTTTTAACACACGAAAGTTTTTACACATAAAAGATATAAAATGGATCATTTTCTTAAATTATAAATTGTAAAGGGACATGATGTACAAATAGCACGGAAAATGAGTGATGCAATTTTCAAATGATTTGTCGAAAATGAAATTCATAATTGGGAGGACTAAACGATCTATGTGGGCGTGGTGCCGGTTGTGCCCGCTTAATTTCAAGATCTTGTATTTTCCCAAACTGGAAATAAACAAAAGAATAATATTGGAGAAACCTAATGATCAATTTAACGTGAAAATCAAACTTTGAATATATAAATGTATCAGTCAAAGCTTTTTTAAAGAAGCAGATCACATGTTTTTTCTCGTAGAGTTTCTTTCAATTCAGTCTAGTAGCATATTCCAGTGTCCGTCCAATTTTAATATATTTTCGTTTCTGTGATTCTGCGTTTCTCCTTTAAATAATTGGAAAATGTTTTTATTCCGTTTTCTCTGGATATAATTAATAATTAATAATTAATATAATAGGATATTCTATTTCAATATTTATCATCGACCATTATCCTAATTTTCCTCCCAAAATGAAAGATAAAGTCATGTTGATCTTCCATTAGTGCTCCCCATTAGAGATAACAGCGACATTCTATGAACTTTAATTGTTAACTTTACAATGATCGGTTAGAGTAATATTTTGTCAGCAAGAACTCATTGCTAATATAAAAATGTATATAAAAATATCATAATATGCTAGTATTTTTAAGGGAAGCTTGGTGCACAAAGTATTCAGTGTACTTGCAATGTTTGGAAAAAGATCGCATCCCAAGGGGATATGATACAGGCAGCTTACCCCAACGCGAACATCTACATTGAACCCTTCTCCGAATCTCTACCGGCAAAGTAAGGCCGCGCTCAGTAGAGCATCAAATATACCACACATTGTAACGACTTGGCCGGTTGTTTTGAGAGAATGAGCCCCGAACCCCTATTTATTGCTTCCTCTGCTTCATTTTATGCTTACATAAATTGGTGTCGGGTTCGAAAGTTGAGGTCGAAGAACATTGCTTCAGTGAAGGTTCAGTGGAGAGGTCAGCCAGTCGAGGAGGCAACTTGAGAGACCGAGCATGATATGCACAGCCGTTACCCTCTTCTTTTCACCACTTCAGGTACGTCTCTATACTCCTTCGAGGACGAATGATTGTTTTAAGATGGGGAGGATGTAACGATTCGACCAGTCATTTTGAGAGTATGAGCTTCATCCCCTATTTATTGCTATCGCTACTTCATTTTATGCTTACATGACTTGTCGGGGTGCTTGGTGTCGGGTTCGGCAGAGCTTCGAAATGAAATGGGATACATAGTCCCTAAGTGTGAAGTTTGAGTTGTAAGAGTTAACCGTAGTTTGACCTTTGTTAAGACGACTTCGGAATAGAGTTTTATCACTTTCAATAGCTCTGTATGGTGATTTTGGTCTTAGGTGCGCGTCCGGATGTTGATTTGGAGGTCCGTAGGTCATTTCGGCGCTATTTGGCGAAAGTTAGAAATTTGAGAATTCTTGAAGAGTTTGACCAGGAGTGGACTTTTTGATATCGGGGTCGGATTCCAATTTCGGAAGTTGGAGTAGGTCCGTAACATCAAATATGACTTGTGTGCAAAATTTAAGGTCAATCGGACGTGGTTTGATAGATTTCGGCATCGTTTGTAGAAGTAGGAATTTCCTTAGTTTATTGAGCTTAATTTGGGGTGCGATTCGTGTTTTTACCATCGTATGATGTAATTTGAAGGCTCGACTAAGTTCGTATGATATTTTAGAATTTGTCAGTATATTTGGTTGAGGTCCCGGGGGCCTCGGGTGTCATTTGGATCATGTTCGGAACATTTCGAGACTTGTTGGATTGCAGAAAATCACTGATGCTGGTTTTCTTAAGTGCGTTGGCGAGAGGGTCTCACGTTTGCGAAGAGGTTCTGGGTGGAAGTCAAATAAAGCTCTTCGTGTTCGCGTCTAAGCCCAAACGTTCGCGAGGAAGAAGAGTAGCTGAGGGGGGACCTCACGCTTGGCCTACGCGTTCACGTGAGAGGTCCGTGTTCGCGAAGGTCTAGGGTTAGTGACCATCGAGTTTGCGAGTGGGCTCTCGCATTCGTGTAAGTGATTTTTGGGCAAAAGCATTTCTGTGCTTCGCGAATGCGAGGAAGCTTCTGCATTCATGAAGAAGGAAATTCCTGGGCAAATTTAAATGTTCAAAATCGAGGGTTTATGTCATTTTTCACTCTTTGGACTTGAGAGCTCGGATTTAGGCGATTCTTGGAGAGATTTTCACGTGGGTGTTTGGAGTAAGTGATTCTTACCTAGTTTTGTTCAATTTCCATGATTATGTCTTTAATTTTACCATTTAATTAGTGATTTTGGGTGAAAATTTCAGAAAAATGGAAGAAAGTTCTTAGGCCGAATTTTGAAATTTTAATCGAGGTTTTGGTATCGGATTTGTGTAATTTTGGTATGGGTGGACTCGTGGTTGAATGGGTATTTGGATTTCCATATGTGGGCCCGGGTCGACTTTATTGGGGTGATTTTCTAATTTCTTGTTAAAGTATTGATTTCATTAATTAGATTAATTTTTTATTGATATTTTTATAGTATGTAACTGCTTTTGACAAGATTTGGATCATTCAGAGTCGGAAAGTCGAGGTAAAAGCATTCTTATTGACTGATAGAGCTTGATTTGAGATAAGTAACTTGTCTAACCTTGTGTGGGAAAAATTTCCCTTAGGTTTTTGGTACTGTTGTGATATTTGAAATACGTGGAGGCCGTGTACTCAAGGTGACGAGTGCGTACTCGGGTTATATATTGAAAAACCCGATTCTTGTTGAGTAGTCGTCTTTAAATTCCTTAACTGAGTTGCCTTAGCATGTTTAGTTATCATGTTTAGCCTAATATCCCATGTCTATGTGTCTTAATTCTTACTTAAATTCCGTGTAATATGCTTAGTTAAATTCATACTATCCTTGATTTTGTATTCAGTCTTTAACTATAGGATTTCTTGTTGTAAATTCGTTGTATCTATCGATTACGAGTTATGTATTTACTTTTGGGACTATGAGGTGATACCTCGTAAGCTCCCTTATCTCATATTTACTTTTGGGACTACGAGGAGGTACCTCGGGAATGCCCCTATTGTTTACCCCTATTTGATTGTTGTTACCTTTCTATAATTTCTCATTGTTAAATTCTCAGTCTTTTAATTTTATTATTATATCTTCTGCCTTGTTTCCTTTTATTCCGGTAGGGACCTGACCTGACCTCGTCGCTACTCTACCGAGGTTAGGCTTGGCACCTGCTGGATACCGTTTTGGTGTACTCATACTACTCTTCTACACATCTTTTTGTGCAAACCCAGGTACCTTTTACTAGCTCCGATATCAGTGAGCAGTGAATACGTAGAGACTTCAAGTTATATCAGCCAGCGTCCGCAGACCTTGGAGTCCCTTCTACCTTTATGATGTTGTTTTTTGTTATCTTCATTAAATCTCTTATGTATAGAGATATTTAGCATTTCTCTTAGAGCTTATGACTTATTTCTACCGGATTTTGGGAGTTGTAATCATTTTAAAAATTATGGTTTTACTTATTTCAAATATTGAATTTGAGTTTCAACTTAATATGCAGTCATTCGATATAATTGTTAGGCTTACCTAGTCTTAGAGACTAGATTCCGTCACGACATCCTATGTAGGGAAAACGGGGCTGTGACAAGTTGGTATTTGAGCTCTAGGTTCATAGGTGTTATGAGTCACAAGCAGGTTTAGTAGAGTGTCGCGGATTGGTACGGAGACAATTGTACTTATCTTTGAGAGGCTATGGAACTGTTAGGAAAAAGTTTCACTTCTTTGATTTCTCGTCGTGCGAAATTGTTGACTTCGGGATTCTAAACTTTTGTCTTTCTACTCTCTACAGATGGTGAGGACATGTAAAGGCGGATCAGATGACCAGGCACTTGCGTGCCCTACTAGAGCTGTGAGAGGCCGGGGCCGGGGTAGAGCTCGAGGATGTCTATGTGGTGCAGCCAAGGCACCTGTACGAGCTGCTACTGAGGAGCCACCAGTAGCTTCCGTCGGAGCATAGGCACCTGAGACGCATGTTACTACACCAGCTCTTCAGAGACCTTCGCCCAGTTTCTGAGCATGTTTAGCACCTCAGCTCAGGTAGGGTTCATAACACTTGCTCTCGCCACAGCTCAGGCCGAGGGAGGAGCACAACTCCTGCCACCCGCACCCTAGAGCTACGGGTTCAGGTCGACCAGGTTCCAGAGGTCATACCAGCATAGCCAGTAGCCCGAGTTCGGCCCGAGGCTAGGGCGGCAGTTTATGAGGAGGAGTATCTCAAGCTTGAGAGGTATAAGAAGTACCACCCTCATATTTTTAGTTGTTTGGCATCAGAGGATGCCTAGGGTTTTCTTGAGGAGAGCCATCCTATCCTCCGTACTATGGGTGTCGCAAAGTCGAGTGGGGTTTCTTTCACTACATTCTAGCTTAGAGGAACGGCCTATCAGTGGTGGCGTACATATGAGTTGGGTAGTCCGATCGAGGCAACTTTACTCATTTGGACTTAGTTCTCGGACATATTCTTGAGGGAGTATGTTCCCCAGAGTCTTAGAGATGCATGGCGTGCAGAGTTTGAGCAGTTGCACCAGGGTTGTATGACCGTGTCATAGTATGCGGCTCGGTTCAGTGATTTGGCTAGGCATGCACCAGCCTTGGGTTCTATTGTTAGAAGCAAGTCCGTCGATTTTTCGAGGGGCTCAACCTAGCATTAGACTTAGTATGGTTCGAGAGTTGAAGATGGACATCGCATACCAGCAGGTCATAGGGATTGCTAGAATTTTGGAGGGTATGCTGACTCGGGAGAGAGAGGAGAGGGAGGCCAAGAGGTCTCGAGAGTCTGGAATATAGTGGTACTCGATCCCTAGCTACAGCTCATCATGGTAGGTGTCACGGGGGCGTTTTTGGTCAGCCCAAAGTCATACCCGCGCGGCAGTCAAGTCCCCCGCTTGACTCAGCCTTTCCGAAACACTTTGCTAATTTTCAGCAAGTTTGGCTTAAAACGAAATTTAGGCAGCAAATAATAAGAACACAAAGCAACTACGGGAAAATTACCAACCTTTACATTAATTCTGAAAATATACAAAAGACCCTCACTTGCTATGAACACAGTCCGCTCACAGCCCACTTTTGGCAAAGAACACAAGTCGTTCTTGGCCAACACTAAGGTCTGCCCAAGCCAAACCTTAGCCCCTTTTTGAAACACTTAGAAACCCTCACGTTTCTCTCTTGTTTCCCACTTAGAATTTCACACGAAATTCACCACATACTTCTGCCTAAGTTAAAGGCCCTATTTATAAAATATAGGCAGCCCTTAAACTTGGCAGCACATGACACATGTTGTCTACAGCTTTTGCCACTTGTCTAACTAAGCTTAAATCTTGTTCCTAACATGTAGTTGACATCCCCAACTACTTAGGACACAATAACCACGAAATGGGACAATATACAAGCATAATCTGATCATGGGAGATCATGGGAGATCATGGCTAAAAACAAGGTAACCGCCAACCGCTTTCCATGTGCATTGCATGTGCCATTTTTCCTTGGCCAGCTGAATTTCGCCCAAGGCTTGCTTTGAGCCAAGCCTTAGCTCAATTTGACATTGCCCCATGCCAATGTCTTGCCCGCAACCCGCTGCCACAATTCTGCCGCACACGCCCGACGCCGCTGCCGCCCATGCACTGCCTTGGCCCTGTTTTTGCCTTGTCCGTGCCAACCTTCATTTCCCTCGTGCCATTGCTTGTATTTTCCTTCACATAGCCTTGCCTTTGCTATTGAAAGCCATTTCCATCATCCCGCATTTCCGCCTTGCCTTCGCTTAGCCCGCACATAGCTGCCACAACCCAAAAGTGTCATGCCACTGATTTTGGCGCGCATGCCGTGCCATGCCGCCCTAACTTTGCCCATGCTGCCTTGTCAAGCCTTTGCCACGCCCGCCTTGCCCATGCCAAGGCCTTGGCCAATACTTGCCCACAACAGCCCGTCGCCCGCATGATCGTTTTGCCCGCACATAGGCCAATGACAAGGCCATCACGCCCAAATCCTTGCCACAGCCGTGCCACGCCCGATGACAAAGAGTCAGGTCCTAACAAACCACCCGCACCCTTTGAAATCGACGTCCTCGTCGAGCCAACTCAATTTATCAACCCCAAGGGGTTGTTGACAAACAACGCCCCGGGTGCTCCCTTCACATCTGCCACTATGGCATTTGCCTCCGCCACTTGTTCCTGTTTCTCCGCAGCTAGCATTGCATTTACCCTAGCCTGCACCGGACAGTCCTTCTTCAAGTGCGGTCCACCACAAGTAAAACAGCCTTTGAACTTGCTGTTCCTTTCCTTGCCATTGTGAATTTCCTGTCTCACAGTCTTGACAAGTCCCTCATTTTCAGAAGCTTGGCCCTTCCCGTTCTTCTTCCATTCCTTTGCTTTGTCTTTCCGGTCAGACTTTGAATGCGAAGTTTCAGTAGGTTCATCACCTATATTCAGGTCCGCCAACGCATCTGCTGCTGCAATGGCAGTAGAGAGGCTTTGCACATTCTGCCTTCTCAACTCCAATTGCGCCCAGCCCTTCAAACCACTCATGAAGTAATGTAGCTTGTCTTCCTCTGCCATATTACTTACATTCAGCATCAAGGACGAAAATTCCTTGACATACTCCCTCACCGTGCCACTTTGTTTCAAGCGACGCAGTCCATCTCGTGCCATCCACGACGAATTTGTTGGAAGGAATTGGGATTTTAATTCCTTCTTCAGCATCTCCCAAGTTTCAATCTTGGGCAGTCCAGCACTTTCCCCATCCGCAACTCGTGTACGCCACCACACCTTTGCATCATCCGTCAAGTACATTGGTGTGATCACCACTTTTTCATCATCCGGCACACGTGCAGCTTGGAAATACTGCTCCATATCCCACAAGAAATTTTCCAGTTCCTTGGCACTTCTTGCACCACCATAAGCCTTTGGCTCCGGAATCCTCAACTTAGTGCGCTCATCACTTCTAGGGGCAGAATTTTGCAATGCCCTTCGAAGATCAGCCACTTCCTCGCGTAGTTCTTCTTTCTCTTGGCGAACCAAGGCCATTTCTGCAAGCGTTGTCTCATGTCTCGCTGCATAGTCTGCCTCCAAACGTGCCATTCTAGCAAGAACAGAAGAATCGCCACCAATTTCAAGAGCCTGCCCAACCAGTGCTTCCAACTGCTCAACCCTTTGACGCAGTTCCGCATTTGTGCCACCAGCCATGTTCTCAAATAGCCCCACGAATTCTGCCACTGATCGTCTTGCCACTGCCACGAACTTGCCTTGCTCTGATACCAGTTGTCACGGGGGCATTTTTGGTCAGCCCAAAGTCACACCCGCGCGGCAGTCAAGTCCCCCGCTTGACTCAGCCTTTCCGAAACACTTTGCCAATTTTCAGCAAGTTTGGCTTAAAACGAAATTTAGGCAGCAAAATAATAAGAACACAAAACAACTACGGGAAAATTCCCAACCTTTGCATTAATTCTGAAAATATACAAAGGACCCTCACTCTTGCTATGAACACAGTCCGCTCACAGCCCACTTTTGGCAAGAACACAAGTCGTTCTTGGCCAACACTAAGATCTGCCCAAGCCAAACCTTAGCCCCTTTTTGAAACACTTAGAAACCCTCACGTTTCTCTCTTGTTTCCCACTTAGAATTTCACACGAAATTCCCCTCTTTCTTCTTGCTATGAACACAGTCCGCTCACAGCCCACTTTTGGCAAAGAACACAAGTCGTTCTTGGCCAACACTAAGGTCTGCCCAAGCCAAACCTTGCCCCCTTTTGAAACACTTAGAAACCCTCACGTTTCTCTCTTGTTTCCCACTTAGAATTTCACACGAAATTCACCACTTTCTTCTTGCTATGAACACAGTCCGCTCACAGCCCACTTTTGGCAAAGAACACAAGTCGTTCTTAGCCAACACTAAGGTCTGCCCAAGCCAAACCTTAGCCCCTTTTGAAACACTTAGAAACCCTCACGTTTATCTCTTGTTTCCCACTTAGAATTTCACACGAAATTCACCACTTTCTTCTTGCTATGAACACAGTCCGCTCACAGCCCACTTTTGGCAAAGAACACAAGTCGTTCTTAGCCAACACTAAGGTCTGCCCAAGCCAAACCTTAGCCCCTTTTGAAACACTTAGAAACCCTCACGTTTCTCTCTTGTTTCCCACTTAGAATTTCACACGAAATTCATCTCTTACTTCTGCCTAAGTTAAAGGCCCTATTTATAAAATATAGGCAGCCCTTAAACTTGGCAGCACATGATACATGTCGTCTATAGCTTTTGCCACTTGTCTAACTAAGCTTAAATCTTGTTCCTAACATGTAGTTGACATCCCCAACTACTTAGGACACAATAAACACGAAATGGGACAATATACAAGCATAATCTGATCATGGGAGATCATGGGAGATCATGGGAGATCATGGCTAAAAACAAGGTAACCGCCAACCGCTTCCCATGTGCATGGCATGTGCCATTTTTCCTTGGCCAGCTGAATTTCGCCCAAGGCTTGCTTTGAGCCAAGCCTTAGCTCAATTTGACATTTCCCCATGCCAATGTCTTGCCCGCAACCCGCTGTCACAATTCTGCCGCACACGCCCGACGCCGCTGCCGCCCATGCACTACCTTGGCCTAGTTTTTTCCTTGTCCGTGCCAACCTTCATTTCCCTCGTGCCATTGCTTGTATTTTCCTTCACATAGCCTTCCTTTTCTATTGAAAGCCATTTCCATCATCCCGCATTTCCGCCTTGCCTTCGCTTAGCCCGCACATAGCTGCCACAACCCAAAAGTGTCATGCCACTGATTTTGGCGCGCATGCCGTGCCATGCCGCCCTAACTTTGCCCATGATGCCTTGTCAAGCCTTTTCCACGCCCGCCTTGCCCATGCCAAGGCCTTGGCCAATACTTGCCCACAACAGTCCGTCGCCCGCATGATCGTTTTGCCCGCACATAGGCCAATGACAAGGCCATCACGCCCAAATCCTTACCACAGCCGTGCCACGCCTGATGACAAAGAGTCAGGTCCTAACAGTAGGGGCTATATGAATCACCTTGTTCATTCAGCGCTTCCAGCTACCAGCGGTATTCCGACCACTCCTAGGCCTCAAGATCCCTATTATGCACCGCTAGTGTCTAGCGTACATTCTGCACGGGTGCTTTCAGTGGTCAGCCCAGCCGATCAGGCCCGAGCTAGCCACATCCTCTGAGAGCTTGTTTTGAGTGTGGAGACACTCGTCATGTGGTGAGGGATTGCCCCAGACTCGGGAGGGGTGCACCTCCATATACTTTTTAAGAACCACGTGCTTCACCGGGTCCTGAAGCTGTGGTTACAGCACTAACTACCACTCCAACTGCTCATCCAACTTGAGGTGGAAGTCGGGCAGGTAGAGGTCGCCCTAGAGAGGAAGGCCAGGCCAGATATTATGCTCTTCCTTTTCGGACAAGAGCAGTTGCATCCGACTCTATCATTACAGGTATTGTTCTGATCTGTCATAGAGATGCATCAATCTTATTTGATTTAGGCTCCATTTATTCCTATGTGTCATTTTATTTTGCTCTGTATTTAGGTGTATCCCGTGATTCTTTGAGTTCCCCTATTTATGTGTTTACACCTGTGGGGATTCTATTATTGTTAACTGTATGTATCGATCGTGTTTGGTTGTTCTAGTAGTTTTGAGACCAGAGCCAATTTATATGTTAGACTTTGATATTATATTGGGCATGGACTGGTTGTCGCCCCATTATGCTATTTTTGATTTTCATGCCAAGACCGTGATGTTGGCTATGCCAGGATTACCATGTTAGAGTTGAGAGGTGTCTTAGATTATGTACCTAGCAAAGTTATTTCATTTTTAAAGACTAGTGGATGGCTGAGAAGGGTGCAATGCGTACCTAGCTTATGTGAGGGATGTCAGTGTTGATACACCTACCGTTGAGTTAGTCCCGATATTGAGGGATTATCTAGATGTATTCCCAACGGATCTTCAAGGTATGCTGCCCGAAAGGGATATCGACTTTGGTATTGATTTGTTACCGGGCACTCAGCCCATCTCTATTCCTTTATATCGTATGGCTCCACCTGAGTTGAAGGAGTTAAAGGGAGCAGTTACATTAGTTGCTTGATAAGGGCTTCATTTGGCTCAGTTTGTCACCTTGGGGTGCTCCAGTCTATTGTGAAGAAGAAAGATGATTCTATGCATATGAGCATTGATTATCGCCAGTTGAACAAAGTTACAGTGAAGAATAGGTACCCATTGCCTCATATTGATGACCTATTTGATCAGCTACAGGGTGCTAGAGTGTTTTCCAAGATTGACTTGTGTTCACGCTATCATCAGTTGAAGATTTGGGAACTAATATCCCGAAGACTGCTTTCAAGACTCGGTATGGTCATTACGATTTCCTTGTGATGTCATTTGGGCTGACCAATGCCCAGCAGTATTCATGCACTTGATGCACAGTGTATTCCAACCTTATCTTTTGACTCATTTGCCATTGTATTTATTGACGACATTCTGGTGTACTCCCAGAGTTGGGACGACCATGAGTAGCACCTAAGGACTGTGCTTCAGACCTTGAGAGAAAAGAAGTTATATGAGAAATTTTTGAAGTGTGAGTTCGGGCTGGATTCAGTGGCTTTTTTAAGTCACGTAGTGTCAAATAAGGGGATCGAGATGGATTCAAAGAAGGTTGAAGCAGTGCAGAGTTGGCCCAGGCCGTCCTCAGCTACAGAGATCCGGAGTTTTTTTGGTTTGGCGGGTTATTACCATCGATTTATAGAGGGTTTCTCATCTATTACAACACCTATGACCCGGCTGACCCAGAAAGGTGCTCCATTCAGGTGGATCGAGGAGCGTGTGGAGAGCTTTCAAAAGCTCAAGACAGCTTTGACTACATTCCCAGCATTGGTATTACCTACAGGTTCGCGGGGTCTTATACTGCATATTGTGATGCGTCGCATATTCATCTTGGCACGGTGTTGATGCAGGACAGTAGGGTGATTGCCTACGCATCTAGACAACTGAAGTTGCATGAGAAGAACTATCCTGTCCACGACCTTGATTTAGCATCTATTATTCATGCCTTGAAGTTTTGCGGCACTATTTGTACAGTGTCCCTTGTAAGATCTACATCGATCACCGGAGTTTGTAGCATTTGTTCAAACAGAAGGATCTTAAATTGAGGCAGTGGAGATTGTTAGATATGCTTAAGGATTATTATATCACCATTTTGTACCATCCCGAAAAATGTGGTGGCAGATGCCATGAGTCGTAGGGCAGAGAGTTTGGGCAGTCTAGCATATCTACCAACAGCAGAGAAGCCATTGGCATTGGATGTTCAGGCCTTGGCCACCCACTTTGTTAGATTGGATGTTTCTAAGCCGAGTTGAATTTTGGCTTGTGTGGTCTCAATCTTCTCTTTATGACCGTATCAAGGATCATCAGTATGATGACCCCCCATCTACTTGTCCTTAAGGACACGATTTAGCACCGTGATGCTAAGGAGGTTATCATTGCAGATAACAGTGCATTGAGGATGCAGGGCAGGCTATGTATGCCTAATGTAGATGGGTTGCGCGAGTTGATTCTCCAGGAGGCTCATAGTTCGCGGTACTCCATTCATCCAGGTGCCGCGAAGATGTATCATAACTTGAGGCAGCATTATGGGTGGAGGACAATGAAGAAGAACATAGTAGAGTATGTAGCTCGGTGCCTACATTTCCAGCAGGTGAAATATGAGCATCACCGGCCAGGTGGATTGCTTCAAAAGCTAGAGATTCCGGAGTGAAAATGGGAGCGGGTCCCTATGGATTTTGTTGTTGGGATCTCACATCAGAGGAAGCTCGATGCGATTTGGGTAATTGTGGATTAGTTGACTAAGTCGGCTCATTTCATACCAGTGATGACTACTTATTCTTCCGAGCAGCTGGATCGAGTTTATATTCACGATATTGTCAGGTTTCATAGTGTCCCGGTATCCATTATCTCTGACCCGGGTAAGAAGTTTACATCTCGGTTCTGGAGGGTCGACAACATGAGTTAAGTACTCGGGTTTAGTTCAGTACAGCATTTCACCCTCAGACGGACGGTTAGTCCGAGCGCACTATTTAGATATTGGAGGATATGCTTCGTGCATGTGTGATAGATTTTGGGGGTTTTTGGGATCAGTTCTTGACACTTGCGGAGTTTGCCTACAATAACAGTATCGGTCAAGCATTCAGATGGCACAGTATGAGGCTTTGTAGGTACGCGATGCCGGTTGTGCCCGCTTAATTTCAAGATTTGTATTTTCCCAGACTGGAAATAAACAAAAGAATAATATTGGAGAAACCTAATGATCAATTTCACGTGAAAATCAAACTTTGAATATATAAATGTATCAATCAAAGCTTTATTAAAGAAGCAGATCACATGTTTTTTCTCGTAGAGTTTCTTTCAATTCAGTCTAGTAGCATATTCCAGTGTCCGTCCAATTTTAATATATTTTCGTTTCTGTGATTCTACTTTTCTCCTTTATATAAGTGGAAAATGTTTTTATTCCGTTTTCTCTAGATATAATTAATTATAGGATATTCTATTTCAATATTTATCACCGACCATTATCCTAATTTTCCTCCCAAAATGAAAGATAAAGTCATGTTGATCTTGCATTAGTGCTCCCCATTAGAGATAACAGCGACAATTCTATGAACTTTAATGCTTTACTTTACAATGTTCGGTTAGAGTAATATTTTGTCAGCAAGCACTCATTGTTAATACAAAAATGTATATAAATATATCATAATATGCTGGTACTTTTTAAGGATAGCTTGGTGCATAAAGTATCCAGTGTTCTCACAATGTTCGGAAAAAGACCGCATCCCAAAGGGATATGATATAGGCAGCTTACCCCAATGCGAACATCTACATTGAACCCCTCTCCGAATATCTACCGGCAAGTAAGGCCGCGCTCAGGGGAGCATCAAATAAATCACACATTGTAACGACCTGGTCGGTTGTTTTGAGAGTATGAGCCTCGAACCCCCATTTACTGCTTACTCTGCTTCATTTTATGCTTACATGGCTTGATATAGAGTTCGAAAGTTGATGTCGAAGAACATTGCTTCAGTGAAGGTTCAGTGGAGAGGTCAGACAGTCAAGGAGGCGACTTGAGAGACCGAACATGATATGCGCAATCGTTACCCTCATCTTTTCACTACTTCACGTATGTCTCCTTCGAGGACCAACGATTGTTTTAAGAGGGGGAGGATGTAACAATCCGATCGTTTGTTTTGAGAGTATGAGCCCCGATCCGCTATTTATTGCTTCCTCTACTTCATTTTATGCTTAAATGACTTGTCGGGGTGTTGGTGTCGGGTTCGGTAGAGCTTCGGAATGAAATGGGACACATAGTCCCTAAGTGTGAAATTTGAGTTGTAAGATTTGACCGTAGTTTGACCTGTATGAAGACGACTCCGGAATGGAGTTTCATATCTTCCAATAGCTTCGTATGGTGATTTTGGTCTTAGGAGCGCGTTCGGATGTTTATTCGGAGGTCCATAGGTCATTTCGGCGTTATTTGGCGAAAATTAGAAATTTGAGGATTTCTTGAAAAGCTTGACCGGGAGTGGCTTTTTGTTATTGGGGTCGGACTCTGATTCCGGAAGTTTTATTAGGTCCGTAATGTCGACTTGTGTGCAAAATTTGAGGTCAATCGAACGTGATTTGATAGATTTCGGCATTGTTTGTAGAAGTTGGAATTTTCTTAGTTCATTAAGCTTTAACTGGAGCGCGATTCATGTTTTTACCGTTGTTTGATGTGATTTGAAGACTCGACTAAGTTCGTATGATATTTTAGGATTTGTTTGTATATTTGGTTGAGGTCCCAGGGGCCTCGGGTGTCATTTGAATCATGTTCGGAACATTTCGAGACTTGTTGGATTACATAAAATCACTAATGCTTCTAATGCTAGTTTTCTTCAGTGCGTTCGCGAGAGAGTCTCACGTTCGTGAAGAGGTTCAGGGTGGCAGGTAAATAAAGCTCTTCGTGTTCGCATTTAAGCCCATACGTCCGCAAAGAAGAAGAGTGGTTGAGGGGGGACCTCTGGCCTACGCGTTCGCGTGAGAGGCTCCTTGTTCGCAAAGGCCTAGGGTCAGTGACCATCATGTTCGCGGTTGGGCTCTCGCATTCGTGTAAGAGATTTTTGGGCAGAAGCATTTTTGTACTTTTGGGACTACGGGGCGGTACCTCGAGAGCACCCATGTTGTTTACCCCTATTTGTCGTGCTGTTACCTTTTTGTAATTTCTCATTGTTATATTCTCAATCTTTTCATTTTATTGTTATATCTTCTGCCTTGTTTCCTTTTATTCCAGTAAGGGCCTGACATGACCTCGTCACTACTCGACCGAGGTTAGGCTTCGCACTTGCTGGGTGCCGTTGTGGTATCTCATACTACTCTTTTGCACATCTTTTTGTGCAGACCCAAGTACCTCCTACCAGCCCTGATATCAGTGAGCATTGAGTACATGGAGACTACAAGGTATATCTGCCAGCGTCCACAGACCTTGGAGTCCCCTCTACCTTTATGATGTTATTTTTCCTTATCTTTATTAGACTCTGATGTATAGAGATATTTAGAATTTCTTTTAGAGCATGTGACTTATTTCTACTGGATTTTGGGAGTTGTAATCATTTTAAATTGTAGTTTACTTATTTCAGATATTGAATTTGAGTTTCAACTTAATATTCAGCCAATCGGTATAAATGTTAGGCTTACCTAGTCTTAAGAGACTAGGTGTCATCACCACATCCTACGGAGGGGAAATGGGGTCGTGACACACATGTACATTTCATAACATAGCATGAGGTATAACACTAAACCAACATTGATGCGTCAAAAGGCTGAGTCAAGATTTGAAGTTTATAGGTTGTGAAGTTTCCCTTGAACTTACAACAACAACCTAGTGTAATCCCACAAGTGGGATCAGGAGAGAAACATTTTTGTACTTTTGGAACTACGAGGCGGCAGGTAAATAAAGCTCTTCGCGTTCGCGTCTAAGCCCTCGCGTTCGCTAAGAAGAAGAGTAGCTGAGGGGGGACCTCATGCTTGGCCTACACATTTGCGTAAGAGGCTCCGTGTTCGCGAAGGCCTGGGGTCAGTGACCATCGTGTTTGCGCGTGGGCTCTCGCGTTCATATAAGAGGTATTGGGCAGAAGCATTTTTGTACTTTTGGGACTACGAGGTGGTACCTCGGGAGCGCTCCTATTGTTTACCCTATTTGTTGTGTTGTTACCTTTTTGTAATTTCTCATTGTCATATTCTCAGCCTTTTCATTTTATTATTATATCTTCTGCCTTGTTTCCTTTTATTCCAGTAGATCCCTGACGTGACTTCGTCACTACTCTACCAAGGTTAGGCCTGGAACTTGCTGGGTACCGTTGTGGTATAGTCATACTACTCTTTTGAATATCTTTTTGTGCATACCCACGTACCTCTTACCAGCCCCGATATCAGTGAGCATTGAGTATGTGGAAACTTCAAGGTATATCTGCCAGCATCCCCAGACCTTGGAGTCCTATACCTTTATGATGTTGTTTTTCCTTATCTTCATTAGACTCTGATATATAGAGATATTTAGAATTTCTTTTAGAGCTTGAGACTTATTTCTACCGGATTTTGGGAGTTGTAATCATTTTAAATTGCAGTTTACTTATTTCAGATATTGAATTTGAGTTTCAACTTAATATTCAATCACTCGGTATAATTGTTAGACTTACCTAATCTTAAAGACTAGGTGCCGTCACCACATCCTACGGAAGGGAAATGGGGTCGTGAGACACATGTATATTTCATAACATAGCATGAGGTATAACACTAAACCAACATTGATGCCCCAAAAGGCTGAGTCAAGATTTGAAGTTTATAGGTTGTGAACTTTCCATCGAACTTACAACAACAACAATAACAACCTAGTGTAATCCCACAAATGGAATCTGGAGAGAATAGCGTGTATACAGATCTTACCTCTACCCCGATGGATAGAGAGGTTGTTTCCATCGAACTTGTAGCTCATTTTAAAATTGACTCATAAGAAGATGACTGTCTAAAACCCCGTAAAATGTAATTAATACACAATTGATCAATTATATATCATGAAGATTATTATTTATCTAGCTTCTCCTTCTTATCCACTGACTACTATTTCTAGAAAAGAACAAAACAATTTCATGTAAAAATTATGGCGTATGCAGGAGTTTTTGTAAGCGCTATCACCATTTTAAACGTGAACAAATTAAAAAAAATTATTGTATTATATTTTAGAAAAACAATCATGAAAAAGAAATAACACAACTTACAATGCAGTATTCTTCAATTTAAAAAATATATTGTGCTAGTCAAATAGTACAAAAGTATTATAACATGAAATGAGGCTACACCTCTTCTTCTTTTTTCCTTTGAATTATATATAAATATATATTAAAAATTTTCAATAAAGCGGTATCACGTAACACCTCTTAGGATAGATTTGAATATATCATGGGAGGAGGGTCTACGTACATCTTTTTGACATATTAATGTGGCTTTTGAAGTCTGGTCGCGAAACGGCGAAAGGATGTAAGTGAAACTAAACCTTAAATAAGGATGTGATCGTATGAGTATTGAAAACGTTTTGAATGATTGCCGGTTTTTTCCCGAGGCTAGATCATTCTTAGGTGCGCCATGTTTACATAGAGACGAACATCCTATATGAAATTCACATAGTCAAATTGGAGAAAGTATTATATTAATTTGGAACTCTCCGCCCCTTTTTCTGCAAGACTTTGTTGTGATTGAGTCATCACGATCAATCCCTTTGCATAATGAACCTGTCACGATCCGAATTTTCCACTCTCGGAAGTCGTGATAGCGCCTACTAATATAAGCTAGGCAAGCTAATTATTTGAATAATTTACCTTTTTACCCATTTTATATCCTTTAATAGTTGAGAAGAAATAACATTTAAACAGCGGAATTTACATAAACGCAAGAAAAATAATAAGCTATCTGAACATGAATATCTAATACAATTATTAGAGTCTCGACTACCCAAAACTGGTGTCACAGTTTTACAGACGGTCTAAGAATACTACAAATAAAGGTCTGAAAGAAATAAATACAACACTGTCTCTGGAAATGCATGAAAGAAAATAGAATAGTAGATAGAAGAAGACGCCAAGGTCTGCGGACGCCTGAAGGACTACCTCGGGTCGCCTGATGAGCTAGAATCAGCAATCCCACCGCGGTCCGAAGTCTACACCACTGGGGTCTACACAAAAGAGTGTAGAGTGTAGTATCAGTACAACCGACCCCATGTGCTGGAAAGTGCCTAGCCTAACCTCGGTGAAGTAGTGACGAGGCTAGGACCAGACTATCAAATAAACCTGTGCAGTTATATAATATACAGCGAAAAGTAAAGCAGGTATAAGCAAGTAAGGATGGGAGGGGAAACATGCTTCGGGGAATAAAAGGTAAAAGCAGAATACCAAGAGAACTATAAAGGAATCAAAATTCAACTCAAAAGCGGCATTTCCTTTAGAATTAGGCTCCAACACAATCGTATCTATGCATTATCGATTTAATAACATCAATAAATACTAAGCAATCCAATTCCAATGCTAATTTATAGCTTTTTAATCATTCTTCCCAAAAACACAAAAATCGATCTCGGACCCGCTTGGTCAAAACATAAGGTTTGGACCAAAATCAAATCACCCATTCACCCACGAGCCCAAATATATAATTATTTTCAGAATTCGACCCCAAAATAAGGTCTAAATCGTAATTTATCAAAAATCCCTAGTTCTACCCAAATCCCTAATTTTCTACCCTTATTCACATGATTTAGGCCTGGAAATCTAATGGGTGTTAATGGAAAATAAAGAAAACAAGTTAAAGATTACATACCCAAAAAGTTTTGATGTAGAAGTGCTTCAAAAATCGCCTAAGAGCTTTGGAGAAGAAGGGGTTTGTGAAATTTTGATAAAATCCCGTAAGTGTTCTGTTTTGCTGTTTTAAAATAACTGGGCAGAAATGGTTTACGCGATCGTGGACATTGGGTTGCGATCGCATAGGGTAAAATTGCTGGGGACTGCGATCGCGGACAATACCAAGCGATCGCTAGGTTGGGACTTTACACATTGCGATCGCAGAAGGGATAATGCGATCGCATAGAACGAATTATGAACTTCTAGAATTTACTCTTCGCGATCGCGGAGGGACTTATGTGATCGCGTATAATAAAACAAGACCCCTGAAGATTACTATATGCGATCGCGAGCCTACTTATACAATCGCATAGTACAAATCACTGGACACCAAAAGCTGCAGAAAAACCAGATTTTTTTCCAAGTCTAAAACACCCCGACACCTATCCAGAACTCACCCGAACCGTCGGGGCTCCAAACTAATTATATACACAACCTCAAAAATATCCTACGGACTTATTCATGCGATAAAATTGTCAAAATAACATCATTATTAACAAATTAAACCTCAAAATCAAACCATTTTTCTCCAACTTCATCAAGTATCAAATTTAGCAATTTAAATCCGAATCACGTCAAAGGACGTCCGTTTTTCACTAAATTTTACAGAAACATCTTAAATTATATATAAGACCTGTACCGGATGCCGGAACCAAAATAAGGGCCCGATACCAACACGTTCTAATCAAATTTCCTTAAATAGTTTCCTTTAAAAATTCATTACTCGGGCTCGGGACCTCGAAATTCAATTTCGAGCATTCGCCCAAGTACCATATTTTCCTACGGGTCCGGTTCTATTTACCCAAAATGTTGACCGAAGTCAAATTAACTCATATTATAATTAAAACTTATAATTTTTACAAATTTTCATATTTAAGCTTTTCGGCTAAGAGCTCGAACTGCGCACGCAAAATGAGGCGACTCTAAATGAGGTTTTCAAGGCCTCGGAGACACAGAATTCAATTAAAAGCAAGTGATAACCCTTTGGGTCGTCACATTCTCCACCTCTAAAACAATTGTTCATCCTGGAACGGACATAAGAAGGAAGTACCTGAGTCGAGGAAAAGATGGGGATAACGGCTCCGCATATCGGACTCGAACTCCCAGGTCGATGCCTCAGCAGGCTGATCTCTCTAGTGAACACAAACAGAAGGAAAACTCTTCGACCTCAACTGACGAACCTGCCGGTCTAGAATAGCCACCATCTCCTCCTCGTAAGACAAGTCCTTGTCCAACTGGACAGTGCTGAAATCTAACACGTTGGATGGATCGCCGTGATACCTCCGAAGCATGGACACATAAAACACTGGATGCACGGCTGATAAGCTCGGCGGCAAAGCAAGTCTATAAGCCACCTCTCCCATTCGATCAAGAATCTCAAATGGACCAATGAACCTAGGGCTAAGCTTGCCCTTCTTCCCAAATCTCATCACACCCTTCATAGGCGACACTCGAAGCAATACCCGCTCACCGACCATAAAAGCCACATCTCGAACCTTGCGGTCTGCATAACTCTTCTACCAGGACTGAGCTGTACGAAGCCTATCTGAATGAACCTGACCTTGTCCAAGGCCTCCTGGACCAGATCCGTACCCAATAACCAAGCCTCTCGCAACTCAAACCACCCAACCGGAGACCGACATCGCATACCATATAAAGCCTCATAAGGAGCCATCTGGACACTCGACTGGTAGCTGTTGTTGTAGGCAAACTCTGCTAAAGGCAAAAACTGATCCCACGAACCTCCAAGGTCAATGACACAAGCTCAGAGCATATCCTCCAAAATCTGAATAGTCTGCTCGAACTGTCCGTCCGTCTGGGGATGAAATGGTATGCTCAACTCAACCTGTGTGCCCAACTCTCACTGAACTGCTCTCCAGAAGCACGAGGTAAACTGTGTACCTTAGTCCGGAATGATAGACACGGGCACACCATGAAGGAGAACAATCTCCCGGATATAGATCTCAGCTAACCTCTCAGAAGAATAGGAGACTGCCACAGGAATAAAATGCGCTGACTTGGTCAGCCTATCAACAATGACCCATACTGCGTCAAACTTTTTCTGAGTCTGCTGGAGTCCAGTAGCGAAGTTCATAGTGATCCACTCCCACTTTCACTCTTAAAGCTCAATCCTTTGAAATAAACCACCAGGCCTTTAATGCTCGTACTTAACCTGCTGATAATTCAAACAGCAAGCCACATATGCAACGATATCCTTCTTCATTATACGACACCAATAATGCTGCCGCAAATTCTGATACATCTTTGCGGTGCCCGGATGAATAGAGTACCGGGAGTTATGGGCCTCCTCTAAAATCAACTCATTTTGCTTGAACAAATATTGAAGACTCTTGTGATCCGTGAACACCTCACCTGCCACGCCATACAGATGATGCCTCCAAATCTTCAATGCACTATGGCTGCCAACTCCAAATCATGAACCGGATAATTCTTCTCATGAATCTTCAACTGTCATGAAGCATAGGCAATGAACTTGCCATGCTGCATCAACACTGCACCAAGTCCAATACGAGATGCATCACAATAAACTGTATAAGGCCCGGAACCTGTGGGTAATACCAACACCGGTGCCGTAGTCAGAGCTGTCTTGAGCTTCTGAAAGCTCACCTCACACTCATCCGACTACCTGAACTGGGCAACCTTCTTGGTTAACTTGGTCATCGGGGTTGCGATAGATGAAAACCCCTCCATGAACCGACGATAGTAGCCTGCCAATCCCAAGAAACTCCGAATCTCTGTAGATGATGCTGGTCTAGGCCAGTTCTTGCCTACCTCAATCTTCTTCGGATTAACCTGAATACCCTCTGCTGACACAACATGACCCAGGAATGCAACTGAACTCAACCAGAATTCACAATTCGAGAACTTTGCATATAACTAACTATCCCTCAAAGTCTGAAAAACAACTCTAAGATGCTACTCGTGCTCCTCCCAGTTGCGGGGATATATCAAAATATCATCATGAAGACTATCATGAACGAATCCAAATAAGGCCTGAACACTCGGTTCATCAAATCCATAAGAGCTGCTGGGGCATTTTTCAACCCGAATGACATCACCAAGAACTCATAATGCACGTATCGGGTGCGAAAAGTTGTGTTAGGGACATCAGATGCCCTAATCCTCAAATGATGGTAGCCAGATCTCAAGTCAATCTTTGAAAATACCTTGGCAACCTGAAGCTGATCGAACAAATCATCAATCCACGGCAGCGGATACTTATTCTTGATTGTAACCTTGTTCAATTGCTGGTAATCAATACACATTCTCATTGACCCACCCTTCTTCTTGACAAACAATACCGCGGCACCCCAAGGCAAAACACTGGGTCTAATGAAACCCTTCTCAAGCAAATCTTGCAACAGTTCCTTTAACTTTTTCAACTCAGGCGGGGCCATACGATACGACGGGATAGAAATGGGTTGAGTGCCCGGAGCAAATCAATGCAAAAGTCAATATCCCTGTCGGGTGGCATACCCGGAAGGTCTGAAGGGAAAACCTCAGGAAACTAACGAACAACGGGCACATAATTTATGGAAGGAAGCTCAACACTAGAATCACGAACATATGCCAAATATGCCAAACACCCATTCTCGACCATACGTTGAGCCTTCACATACGAGATAAAACTGTTGGTAGAATGACCAGGAGTCCCTCTCCACTATAAACGAGGCAAACCTGGTAAAGCTAAGGTCACAGTCTTGACATGACAATCCAAGATAGCGTGGTAAGGTGATAACCCGTCCATCAGCAATATAACACCGAAATCATCCATGTCAAGAAAAAGCAAATCTACACGAGTCTCAAGACCTCCAATAACCACTATACATGAAAAATGGATGCAATCTATCACAATAAAATCACCCACCGGCATAGACACATAAACAGGGCCACTCAAAGAATCACCAGGCATGACCAGATACGACGCAAAATAAAATTGAAGATTCTCTACCACAAACCAGAACAATACCTGCACCTCCACCTCTAATACATTTACCTCGACCTCTAGCATCTCTACTCCACCTCTAATACCTCTACCTTCACCTCTAGCATCTCTACCTCCACCTCTAATACCCCTACCTCCATCTCTAGCTAACTGAGCGGGCTGGACGAGTCCCTTAATGAACCTTCTCACTCTCTCTCACAGTGGGAAGTATGATAGGAGCATGACGGGCCAAGTCAGTGAATCTGATCTCGTACTGAGTAATAGTCATAGAACCCTGCTGGAGATGCTCAAACTGTCTCTGATAGACCTCTCTCTGAGTGATAGGGAGAAACTTCTCTAGAAATAGCTACGTGAAATATTCTCAAGTCAAAGCTGATGACCTCACTGGTCTAGCCAAACAATAATATCTCCAACGGGTCTTGGCGGATCCAGACAAGCGAAAAGTAGCAAAATCAACCCCATCGATCTCAACAATACCCATGTTCCAAAGAACCTCGTAACAACTGTCTAAATAATCTTGGGGATCCTCAGAAGATACACCACTGAAAGTAGTAGTGAAGAGCTTGGTAAAACTTATTCAACCTCCACAAAACCTCCGAAGACGTAGCTGATCTATCACCAGTCTGAGCTGCTGCTCGGCTAAAAAAGTGGTACATGACCTCGTCATTCGCGAAAGGACAAGAGTAGAGGTTTCAATTTAGCATTTGAGAGAACAAAATCGCACGACATGGAAGAATAAAAGTGAAACTTTTCCTAACTATGCAGCCTCTGGGATAAATACAGACGTCTCTGTACCGATCCTTCAGATTCTACTAAGCTTGTCTGTGAACTACGAGACCCATGTAACCTAGAGCTCTGATACCAACTTGTCACGACCCAAATTTTCCACCCTCGGGAGTCGTGATGGCACCTACTAATGTGAGCTAGGCAAGCCAATTATTTGAACAATTTATCTTTTTAACCATTTTATATCCTTTAACAGTTGAGACGAAATAACATTTAAACAGCGAAATTTACGTAAACGGAAGAAAAACAATAAGCTATCTGAACATGAATATCTAATACAATTGTTAGAGTCTCGACTACCCAGAACTGATGTCACAGTTTCACATACGGTCTAAGAATACTACAAATAAAGGTCTGAAAGAAATAAATACAACAATGTCTCTAAAAATGCATGAAAGAAACAGGAATAGTAGATAGAAGAAGATGCCAAGGCCTGCGGATACTTGCAGGACTACATCGGGTCGCCTGATGAGCTAGCATCAGCAATTCCACCGCGGTTCGAAGTCTACACCACTGGGGTCTACACAAAAGAGTGTAGAGTGTAGTATCAGCACAATCGACCCCATGTGCTGGTAAGTGCCTAGACTAACCTCAGGGAAGTAGTGACGAGGCTAGGACCAGACTATCAAATAAACCTGTACAGTTATATAATATACAGCGGAAACTAAAGCAGGTATAAGCAAGTAAAGATGGGAGGGAAAACATGCTTCGGGTAATAACATATAAAAACAGAATATCAAGAGAACTATAAAGGAATCAAAATCCAACCACTAGCAAGAATAAGGAAAACAAAGGCAGATTTCACTTTCTTTTCACATCTTGTTGCAGGCGTGCAACCTGATCCCACTTCCTGTATCTTGTGGCAGGCATGCCACCCCCTCCCATTTCATGTATCTTGTGGCAGGCGTGTCATCCACTCCCATTTCATTATATCTTGTGGTAGGCGTACCACCCGCTCCCATTTCATTATATCTCGTGGCAGGCGTACCACCCACTCTCATTTCATATTGTATTATGGTAGGCGTACCACCCGCTCCTATTTCATTATGTATCGTAGTAGGTGTACCACCCGCTTCCATTTTATTATGTCTTTTGGTAGGCGTACCACCCGCTCCCATTTTATTATGTCTTGTGGTAGGCATACCACTCGCTCCCATTTCATCATATCTTGTGGTAGGCGTACCACCCGCTCCCATTTCATTACGTCTTGTAGTACGCGTATCACCCGCTCTCATTTTATTATATCTTGTGGTAGGTGTACCACCCACTCCCATTTACAAGCCAACAATAATCACAAGGAATCCCGGCAAAGGAACAATAATACCAACAAATATCCCGGCAAGGGAGAAACAGCTATAACCAAACTTGTTACAACATCTAACTACCTCAACTACAATCAAACTTGTTACAACACCTAATTACCTCATCTATAACCAAACTTGTTACAACATCTAACTACCTCAACTATAACCAAACTTATTACAACACCTAACTACCTCAGCTATAACTAAACTCGTTACCACATCTAACTGCCTCAGTTATAACCAAACTCGTTACAACACCTAACTACCTCAACTATAACCCAACCCGTTACAACACCTAACACAAAGTATCATCAACTTAAGCATCTATAACATCGGTTAAGAAAACAATGCAAGATACCACAACTCAACAAATAGCCCGGAAAGGGGGGGGGCAACATAATGATCTCTTTTCAATTCTCACTTATACTTTCACAATTCGCTATACAACTGGAGCCAACGCTCATCAATGCTCATAAGTCACGATTCTTTCCACAACTTTACACAACAATAGAAATCTTTACCAAGACATGAATAACACAACGAAATCATGAAAATCACAATATAAGACTCACGATCATGCTTGACACCAACGTATAGATACTCGTCACCATCCCTATACGTCGTACTCAACAAGAAACAAATAGCAATTAGGACACAGCTCCTAATCACTCAAGCTAAGGTTAGACCAAACACTTACCTCGAACTTCCATGGCTAACTCAATACTCAAAAGCCCCCTTTCCTTTCGAATTAGGCTCCAACACAATCGTATCTATGCATTATCGATTTAATAACATCAATAAATGCTAAACAATTCAATTCCAATGCTAATTTATAGCTTTTTAATCATTCTTCCAAAATACTCAAAAATAACTCATTGGTCAAAACACGAGGTTCGGACCAAAATCAAATTACTCATTCACTCACGAGCCCAAATATATAATTATTTCCAGAATTCGACCCCAAAACAAGATCTAAATCACAATTAATCAAAAAGCTCTAGTTCTACCCAGATCTCTAATTTTCTATCCTTATTCACATGATTTAGGCCTAGAAATCTAATAGTTGTTAATGAAAAATGAAGAAAACAAGTTAAAGATGCCTAAGAGCTTTGGAGAAGAAGGGGTTTGTGAAATTTTGATAAAATCCCGTAAGTGTTCTGTTTTGGGGTTTTAAAATAACTGGGCAGAAATGGTCTACGCGATCGCGGACATTGGATTGCGATCGCATAGGGTAAAATTGATGTGCATTGCGATCGCGGACAATACCACGCGATCGCATAGAAGAAAGATGAAGGCTGGGACTTTACACATTGCGATCGCGGAAGGGAGAATGCGATCGCATAGAACGAATTATGAACTTCTAGAATTTACTCTTCGCGATCGCGGAGGGACTTATGCGATCGCGTATAACAAAACAAGACCCCTCAAGATTACTCTATGCGATCGCGAGCCTACTTATGCGATCGCGAGCCTACTTATGCGATCGCATACTACAAATCACTGGACACCAAAAGCTGCAGAAAAAACAAATTTTTTTCCAAGTCTAAAACACCCCGACACAAATCCAAAACTCACTCGAGCCCTCGGGGCTCCAAACCAATTATACACACAACCTCAAAAACATCCTACGGACTTATTCGTGCGATCAAATCGCCAAAATAACATCAGTATCAACAAATTAAACCTCAAAATCAAACCATTTTTCTCCAACTTCATCAAGTATCAAATTTAGCAATTTAAGTCCGAATCACGTCAAACGACGTCCGTTTTTTCACCAAATTTTACAAAAACATCTTAAATCATATATAAGACCTGTACCGGAGCGCCGGAACCAAAATACGGGCCCGATACCAACACGTTCTAATCAAATTTCATTTCAAATTTCCTTAAACAATTTCATAAAATAATTTCCTTTAAAAATTTATTTCTCGGGCTCGGGACCTCGGAATTCGATTCCGGGCATACGCCCAAGTCCCATATTCTCCTACGGACCCTCCGGGACCGTCAAATCACCGGTCCGGGCCCGTTTGTCCAAAACGTTGACCGAAGTCAAATTAACTCATATTATAATTAAAACTTATCATTTTTCACAAATTTTTCGTATTTAAGCTTTTCGGCTAAGCGTCCGGACTGCGCACGCAAATTGAGACAACTCAAAATTAGATTTTCAAGGCCTCGGAGACACAGAATTCAATTAAAAGCAAGTGATGACCCTTTGAGTCGTCACAGAACCCCTTTAATTTCTTGCTTTAGTTTAAGCCGCCTCATATTAGCAAAGAAAAAATGTATTTAAAACGTGAAAAATATTTGAAAACCATTATAAGGTTTAAATAAGGATTTGATATGCTTTTTCAATAATGTTCCATTTGCTCACCTAAGTACACCAGAAAACATTATTCATATACTTGGCCGGTTGATAACTCCCAATCATTAATGCTTCTGGTACCTTTCATATTCTTCTTTTATTTAAGCTAATCAAATTAATGGCACATGTTCTATGTATGTTTGAAACAAAATTTCTTAATATAACGAGGAATCTAAACTATAGTGACAGACTATCCTCTGTCATATATAAAGGTGGTACTGAAGAAGATAAGCAATTACGTAACTGTACCTTTGACTAATATCTGAATATAAAGTACTCCGTACCTTATTAGTGACAGCGGGTGTTCAAATCGAACCAGAAAATCGTATCAAACCGAAAAATCAAACCAAACCGATTAGAAAATCCGACTAGGTTTGGTTTGACTTGGTTTGGTATTGAGTAAAAAAACCCTAACCAAACCGACATATAAATATATAAATTTTATTTATATTTTTAAGAGTTTATAGTGATTTTTTTTAGAAAATGTAGAAATATTTGGGATCCTTTCATGTATTAACCCTGAAAGCGTAAATTAACAAAAAATTATTGTTAGACAACTAAGAAAATAACTATCATGTGTTATTAAAAAAATTCTTCCATTAGAATATTATAATAGATCATATGTTTGTCAATTTTTTCCATATTTACTAAACATATATTCACTTATCAAAGTTTTATCTATAATTTTAACAAAGCAAGTTGAAATAATATTCGTGTAATAAAAAAACCTGAAAACCGAAAAAATCCTACAAAATCAAACCAATCCAAACTGATATAGTTGGTTTGGTTTGATTTTGGTAAAAATCGAATCAACCCCGTCCATGTACACCCCTAGCTACAGCTATCTCCGTTCTCCACGTTTCATGATTTGGGTTAAATTATGTATCAACAGGAAAAGTGAAACGAAACATAATCATGTAACAAACGACGAGGACTAATATCTTCTTTTAAATATTTCCTAGACCAGCTTTAAATAATTTGGTCTACACAAGTATGTAGTTTACTAGCTTTTTACCATAACAATGGTAGTAATCTAAAAGTAGTCGCCCAAATACTTAAACTAAAAGTAGCCGACCAATGTATTTAAATACATATATAATTTATGTGTATAACCATGTATATATATAATTTATGTATACTAATTAGGAAAAGTAAACATTAATCAAGTAGTTTATTTGTGACATGTTTATTAGTATGGTTTTTGCCTTCTTCCTGGGAACAAATTTATTAAATTTTATTAATATTATATATTAACGTTTTTAAAGTTCCATGACGACATAATTTGTATATGGTATGTAATGGTGAAATTCATAACATTTTAAGATGTGATACGGATACACATGTATACATAAGTTGCATAGATATGTACGCTCATGTACGTATGGTAAATTGGTAATTGAATCTAAAATATGGAGCAGTCAAAATGTAAATCACGTTTGCTTCAAGTTCAGTTGGATTTAACCTCTATTAGACAAGATTGATTCAAAAACATGATTTCAAAATTTTAAAAATTTAGGATTATAATACTGGATCACAGCAGAGACTTCTAATTAACAAACACTTCTGCTGTGGTATTAGTATTTTTCACTTCATAATTTCCTTTTTATAAAACAATCTTACTAATGGGAGGTTAATTCTTCCACCGCACATAATGGTAGGTTTGTGTTCCCTCCTCCTCTTTGAAGAATTAACCAAAATACTCACTAAACCAACCGCTTTATCTAAAAATAGGCAGTGAATGTATAATATACATTATATATAATTTATGTATAATATAATTATATATAATTAGTATATAATCTATATATATTGGCTAAAAAGGTAAATACTGAATTTGAATGGCTATTTTGTGTAATCCTTCCTCTTTGAAACCGGCCCGGCACATTACAGTCTTCTTTTAAGACCCAAGTAATATGTCCTTTTGTACAGGCCACAAGGCCCAAATCAGTGCTTGCCAATTAAAGCCCAATCAACATGAATGCCCCAATTTTATTTTTTTTTGGGGATTTTTTCATTCAGATACACTATTTGAAACTTTATTACGAAAAATTTCCATGTTTTGATATTTACCCAATCTAAATACATTTTGTTTACAAAATATATGCAATCCACCTTAAAATATTCCCAATCCATTATTTGTGCCTTCAATCAAGGGATTTAATTACAACTTTTTCCTTTTTTTTCCTCTCCTCTCTCTCTTTTTCTCTCCAGATTTTCCAACCTTGGGGCAATTTAAGCCAACTACTGTATCCCTTGATTTTAGTTTCCAATTTTGGTAAAATAAAAATATCCCTCACAACTACTGTATCACTTTTTTATAAATCTTTGACAAGAAACCCAAAGTCATTGCATCGATAGGCAAGTTGGAAATATAATATTAAGACTTATTTTGGATATTTATTCTACTCCCTGTTGCTATTTTTAGGTCCAATTTCTTTTTTGTACTTACTTAATGTGCCCCACAAACCACAAAAATAGAACCATGTAAAATCTCTATATTAGGATTATGCTTTGACGATAGATCTTAAGCCAATTCTGATGTTTGAAAGCAGCAGGAGGACGTTTAGATAAATAGATTCATTTTTTACTTCAATGGCGGCAATGGCAGCCCTGCTTCAACATAATAGTCGATGGAATAGCAGTGGTCGATATGTTAATTTCAATGTCGACAAAATTGTGATAAAGTCGGGGTGAAGTTAGGACGCATTACTTTCAGCCATTACAGAGCATTTATCAATTGATATACAATTACAACTTTCATATATTATTTCTATCCAGTTATATACAGCTACAATATCATACAATTTAAATATAAATTTTATACAATATGTCTTTTGTATATTTTATAAATTTCTTACAACTAATTATATATTATACTACAACTTATCTACAACTTTCATACGTTATTTTAACCCAGTTAGATACAATTTTTATAAAAAATTTATACAATATGTCTTTTGTATATTTTGTATCTGATTTATATATAGTAAAAATAAATTTCATACAACCAATTATATATTATACAACTTATCTATAATTTTTATACACTATTTCTACTCAGTTATATACAACTACAATATCATACAACTTAAATATATTTTTTGTACAATATTATTCAACTTTCCTACATAGTTAAATAAAAAAAAATATAAATAACATAATATAATTTTTCTACTAATTTACTACAATTTCGTAAATATAATGTATATCATGTCTTCTTCTTCTTCTTCAAGCTTCAATATGAAATTCAGCCAAAATCAAGTTTAATCTTCACCAAAACACCCTTAAAATTGAAATATAAACTCCAAACTATATTCTCAATTGTTTGTAACAACGCCCAATCCAAACAAATAATGGTTTTTAAAAATCCAAATTCGAATTCAAAGCTTCAAAGCTTTTTAATGGCTATAAATAGTGGAATTGCTGCTCTTTTTTCCTTTGCTTTGCATTACTGAAATTAGGGATTGAAAGATAAAGAGAGACGTAGAGAGAATCTCAATCTTTAACAACACTCAATTCAAACAAATAAAAAATTTCGGAAACTCAAGTTCGAACTAAAGGCAAACAAACAAAACAATTTTGCTGAGAAAACACTCAAATCAAATGAAGGAATATCTGCTTCTTTGTCTTTTGTAGGGCTGTTCTTTGAAGATATCTTCTTCTTCATTGAAAATCAAGTTAATCAAAGACGTTAATGGAGGTAGGAATTTTGAATAATAGTAAAAATTTCATCTGATTTTTAAGAAGAGATGAAATAGGGGTTAATGGAGGATTTCTGAGATTTGGATGAGAAAATTGTGGGTGAGTGCAAGATACGTGGGTGAAGGGATGGGGTGTGGAGAGAAAAGTGGGGGGGAGTGGAAACGGTTGAGTTATTTTAGGAGACTAATTAATATCATTAATTCCTTTAAAATGTACATATATTTGCATCTATACCCATTTTTTGTGTCACGTTTTAACTTGTACCGCTTTGCAAAAATAAAATTACAAGTGTACCTGCTTTTTCGCATAACTTCAGCATACAGGGCTGAAGTAGCAAAGACAATCATGCAAAACTTCAGTATTCTAGTAGCCAGGCCAGATGGCGAACTTCAGTTCTAGAGCTGAAGTGTTTGTTTGTAATTGACGAACTGTGGCTATTTTTTAAAACCCTTGAATAAGTACTGCTGAAGTTTCTATTTTTTAGGGAGGAAGATTGACCTTTCAGCTCTATTTTTTTTTCTCTTTAAAAAAAAGTGTTATGTTAAAGAACCCCAAAAGTCACGTCGTTTGTGTTAGGTCAATTAAGTTACAGCGATCTAACAAGACGAGGCAACGATTAATTATAGAATGAATAAATTAAATACAACAGATAGGTTCTAATAATATCTGAAGCCAATTAATGTCCATAATGTATCCTTGAATGTGGCGACGACACAAAAATATTTTCTTACGTTACAACTATTTTTATTATGTATGGTAAGATGGCTTCTGAGGAATTGAGTGAAGCCACAGAAAGAGAGATATTGTTACATCAATGTTAAGTTCCGGAGAGATATGGAGATCACTGGGAGAAGGAGGAGGAGAAAGGGGGCTGAAATTGTTTAAACAGTTGGTACAAATTAAAAGTTAAAAAAAAAGGGTATAGGTTAAACGGGGGCGATCAAATAGGACGCCCGTGTAATTTTTACATGGTAATTGGGTATAGAAAATATAATTATAGTAAAACTTGAGTAGGAAGGGTAATATAGTTTCATATAGTGTATAGGAATGTAAAAATCTCTTTATCATTTTAGAATTTTAAAGGGGAAAAAATAAGAAATAGCTAGATTTACAAGTGATAATTAAAAAATAGTCACAATTTTAAAAATATTCGAAATTTACCCATTTTTTATGTAAATATATAATCTGAACAAAAACACCCTTAAGAATCTTGAAAAATTCCAGCATAATATGCTGAAGTTTCATAATGTGATGAAGTTACAACATATTATGGGGGAAGTTTAAATGGAGGAGCTTCATAATCGATGGTTGAATTTTCAGTACTGAAGTTCCAACATAGTATGCTGGAAGTTTATATGCAGGAGCTCCATAATCCAGCACATTATGTTCGAACTTTCTGTGTTTCAACAAAATAATAGCTGTATTTTTTAATGACTTTGTAAATGCTGGCTATTTTTCGATTACCAGTCTGAAAACTGGCTAGGCCGTGCTATCTTCACTTTTAAAGCCCCCACTTGGATTACAACCCTCGTTACAAAGTCCAACAACCAATTGTTATGTTGAGAAAGAGGCAAACCCAAAAATAAAGAAGACAAAGAACACCAAATTTTAACGTGGAAAACCCTTCAAATCGAAGGTAAAAATCAAGGGATCACAAAGATCCAAAAACTCTACTATAACAATAAGAAGGTTACAAAAGTTCTCCAAATTGGCTACACAACAAGGGCCGAACACGGAGCAACAATAGCAATAAGAGCAACAACTAATCAATTGAAGAAAGAGTATAATCCACAAAAATAAAGCTGTTGTTCGAGACTTGAAATCAGATTATATGGGCCTCTAAATCCGATCTTTACCATTCAAATCTAAGAACAAGATGTTATGAATACTCACTCAAAATTTTAACCCGATCCAACGGTTAACGAATCGAAAAACGTAATTTGAAGTTGGCTGGTCGGAATAAAAATCTGCAGCAAAACAAATACTTTTCTTCTCTCTTCTCTCTTGATGAAAGCTCTCTCAAAACCTACTCTTATGTGCTTAAGTCTTTCAAATACTTGTATCAATGAGCATAGAATAATTCTCTAAGGTTGTCCTATTTATATATCATGAGTGGTGCTTTCTCTTATAGCCAAAACCCACTCAAAAAAGGAACAAACATCGAATCCAATTCCAAATAGGAATGGAAACCAAATGAGAATAGGATTAGGCCATTGGGCCTTTAGCTGGACAACATGGGCATGTGCCCAACAAACTCCCCCTCCATCCAAGGGGCCAAATGTGTCTTCAAGTAGAGGAACTATTAACAGGCTTCATGTCTGCCAATTTTCTACAAAATTCATGTTTATCTGCAGCCACCGCCTTTGTCAGCATATCCGAAGGATTTTTATGAGTGTGTATCTTCTCAACCTCAAATAATTTCTCTTTCACGACTATTCTTATCCAATGATACTTCCTATTTATATGTTTTGTCTTAGAATAAAAAGTGGAATGCTTGGTGAGACAGGTAGCACTCTGATTATCACAAAATAAGATGTGCCTTGGTTGCTCAAAGCCAAGATCATTAATAAACTCCTTCATCCATAATAGTTCTTTGGCACCTTCTGTGATAACAATATATTCAGCTTCTGTGGTGGATAGAGCTATGCACTTCTGTAGTCTAGATTTCCAAGAAACAGCTCCCCCTCCAAAAGTGATCAAATAATTGGAAATGGATCTTGAATTATCAAGATTGCCTCTTAAATCAGAGTTTGTGTAACAAACAAGTTCAGGCTTGCCATCGCCAAAGCACAGCTTCAAAGCTGCAGTACCTTTCAAATACCTTGATATCCATTTTACTACATCACAATGTTCTTTTCCAAGATTAGAAAGGAATCTACTAACAATACCAACGACATGTGCAATATCTGGTCTAGTGCAAACCATAGCATACATCAAGCAACCAACGGTAGAAGAGTAAGGAATACGAGACATCTCTTTTTTCTCTTCATCAGTTGGTGGACTCTGACTAATACTCAATTTGAAGTGTTTAGCAAGAGGAGTACTAGCCTCTTTTGCATCTGTCATATTGAACCTCTTGCGTACATTCTCAATGTATTGCTTTTGGGACAGAAATAACTCCTTTCTATCTCTGTGTCGGTGGATTTGAATTCCCAAGATTTTCTTTGCTTGCCCCAAGTCCTTCATCGCAAACGATTTGCTCAATTGCTTCTTAAGGACTACAATTCTGGATTTATTCTTTCCAACAATAAGCATGTCATCCACATAAAGTAATAAAATAATAAAATCATCATCAGAGAACTTCTGGAAGAAAACACAGTGGTCTGAAGAAGTTTTCTTGTACCCTTGTTCTTCTATGACAGATTCAAACTTCAAATACCATTGCCTTGGAGCTTGTTTCAATCCATACAGGCTCTTTTTCGATTTGCAGACATAATTTTCTTTTTCCTTAGTTACAAAACCCTCAGGTTGCTCCATATAAATCTCCTCATCTAAATCACCATGAAGAAAAACAGTCTTGACATCCATCAGCTCAACCTCTAAATCTAGACTTGCAGCTAAGCCTGGAACCACAGAATAGAAGACATCTTCACAAAAGGGGAGAAAATTTCATCAAAGTCAACTCCCTTATTCTGGCCAAAACCTTTAGCAACTAACCTCGTCTTGTATTTTGGGTGAAGAGGTATAGTTATCTTGCTTTATTTTGAATATCCGTTTGTTAGATAAAGAGCTCTTACCTTTCGGCAATTTCACTAACTCATATGTGTCATTCTTATGGAGTGACTTCATCTCATCTTCCATGGCTTTGATCCAATTATCTTTGTGATTATCTTGCATGGCTTCATCATAATTCTCAGATTCTCTCATGTCAGTCAAAAGTACATAATCATCAGGAGGATAGCGCATAGATTTTTGCTTCTCCCTTGTAGATCTTCTAAGAGAGGTTTCAAGAGCATTCGAAGTAGTTACCTGTGCATGAATTATTTGTTGATCAACCACAAATTCATTCAACTGGAGCATCCAAAACATCTACACAATGATAATCATTTTTATCTTGATCACTATCTCCATCATTGTCTTGAGTTCCTTCATGTGCAATACGTGCTTTAGCAATTGAAACTGGATCAATATCAACTAAGCTCTCACTACTTTGAGAATCTATCTTCTCAGCTTTGTCAATATCTTCAATAGTTTGGTCTTTAAAGAATATTTCATCACAACTTCTAATAATTTTATTATCAACTAGATCATAATAACGTTACCCAAACTCATCTTGACCATAACCAATAAAGATGCACTGCTTAGTTTTGACATCCAGTTTCGATCTCTCATCTTTAGGAACATGCACACAAGCTTTACACCCAAAAACACTCAGGTGATCATAATAAACATCTTTGGCAAACCAAAATATGTATGGGACAGCACCATCCAAAGCAACTGCAGGAGACAAATTGATAACATAGGCAACAGTGTTAAGTGCTTCCGCCCAAAATGTATTTGAAAGTTTAGCCTCTGAAAGTAAGCATCTAACTCTCTCAACTAGAATTCTATTCATCCTCTCTGCCAAACCATTCAATTGAGGTGTCTTGGGCGGAGTTTTCTGACGATGAATTCCTTTTTCCTTGCAATAGTTATCAAAGGGACCACAATATTCACCACCATTGTATACATTTTAATTTCTTCCCCGTTTGTCTCTTAGCTAAGGCCTGAAATTCCTTAAACACGCTAAGTGCTTGATATTTGGATTTCAAAGGGTACACCTAGAGATTACGAGAATGATCATCAATGAAGGTCACAAAGTAAAGTGCACCACCTTTTAACTTTACTTTAAAAGGACCGCACAAATCAGAGTGTACTAGCTCCAATAAATCGGGTTTTCTTGAGGAAGGATGGCTATGAAAGGAAACCCTTTTCTGTTTGTCAGCTAAATAATGTATGCACCTTTTCAGCTTTGCTTGTTTCACTCCAGAAAGCAAACTTTTCTTAGCCAAACATGTAATCCCCCTCTCACTCATATGACTCAATCTTCAATGCCACAATTCTGACAAAGTATCACTTTCCACCAAATTTATTGAGACATTAAGAATAGAACCCTATGTCACATATAATTAATCAGACTTGACTCCTCAAGTCACTACTAATGAGCCCTTGGTGAGCTTCCATTGTCCATTAAAGAGGGCATTATGGTAACCTTCATCATCTAATCTTCCTGCGGAGATCAAATTGAAAGGAAAGTATGGAGCATGCTTTACATCTTGAAGAGCTAACGTTGAACCATTCTTAGTTTTCAAACAAACTGTGCCAACACCAAACACCTTAACTTCACTGGCATTGCCCATTTTTAACACTGAATAATCAACAGGAGTATAAGATGAGAAAAAGTCTTTTCTTGGTGTGACATGTGAGGTAGCTCCAGAATCTACTATGCAGCTCGTCTCATGAGATACCAAATTGATGTTATTTTCATCATAAGCAAAAAAAAAGGTCATCTCGAACAATAACAACAACATTGTTCTAGTTGTTTTCAGCTTTCTTTCCATCTCTAGTATCTTGATTCAACTTGCGGCAAAATATTTTGATGTGTCCTTTCTTGCCACAGTGGTTGCATGTAATATTGTAGTATTTGAACCTTAACTTACTTCTACTTTTTCCTCTATTCCTCGAGCCCCTTGTTCTATCTCTCCCCCGGTCTTCTGTAACCAAGATATCTGCTTGTGAGGACGAACCCTGAGATTTTCTCCTTACTTCCTCATTCAACATACCACTCTTGGCATATTCCATGGTCATCTTACCTCTAGGAGCTGAATTTTTCAAAGAAACACGAAGAATTTTCCAAGAGTCTGGCAGCGTATTAAGAAGCCAAAGTCCTTGTATCTCATCATCAAAATTGACTCCTATTTTAGATAGCTGATCAAGGATGCCCTAAAAATTATTTATGTGATCAAGGATAAGGTTGCCTTCCTTGTATTTAAAGGTCATCAATTGATTTAGCAAAAACAATTTGTTGTTCCCAATTTTTGAAGCATAAAGAGTCTCTAGCTTTTCCCACAATAATCTCGCATGTATCTCGTTCACAATATGGTTGCGAACATTATCTTCAACCCATTATCGTATATATCCACATACTTGTTGGTGCTCGAAATTCCAATCTTCATCGTATACTCTTGGGTTTATGAGCTGAAAAAATGGGTAGATGCATCTTCTTCACGAACAACAAGTCTTTAATCTTGCTTCTCCAAACATTATAATTTCTCCCATTTAAATACACCATCTTGCTCATATTCACCTCCATTCTGTAACAATCTGAATAAATAACCAAGGCCCTGATACCACTGTTATGTTGAGGAAGAGGCAAACCCAAAAATAAAGAAGATAAAGAACACCAAATTTTAACGTGGAAAACCCTTCAAATCGAAGGTAAAAACCAAGGGATCACAAAGATACAAAAACTCTACTATAACAATAAGAAAGTTACAAAATTTCTCCAAATTGGCCACACAAAAGGATTAAACACGGAGCAACAATAGCAACAACTAATCAATTGAAGAAAGAGTATAATTCACAAAAATAAAGTTGTAGTTCGAGGCTTGAAATTAGATTCTATGAGCCTCTAAATCCGATCTTCACCGTTCAAATCTAAGAGAAAGATGTTATGAACATTCAATCAAAATTTTAGCCTAATCCAACGGTTAACAAATCAAAAAATGTGATTTGAAGTTGACTGGTTGGAATAAAAATCTGCAGCAAAACAAATACTTTTCTTCTCTCTTTTCTCTTAATGAAAGCTCTCTCAAAAATCACTCTTATGTGCTTAAGTCTTTCAAAGACATGTATCAATGAGCATAGAATAATTTTTCAAGGTTGTCCTATTTATATATCATGAGTGGTGCTTTCTCTTAAAGTTAAAACCCACTCAAAATAGGAATAAACACCGAATCCAATTTCGAATAGGAATGGAAACGAAAAGAGAATAGGATTAGGCCATTGGGCCTTTGGCTGGACAACATGGGCATGTGCCCAACAACAATAGGGTTAGATTTTTCATTCTATAAGTTTGAAATTTGGAAATTAATAGTTATAAAAAATTAAATAAATTTGGTTAAGAAAATTCTTAGAAAATGACTTCTTTACTCGTTGATCTTATTCTTAGGGGCAAATTTTGTTTGAAAATTGAAAGTAGGATTAGCTTGCTGTGAAAAGGAAAGTGGGACAAGTTCTGGGATGTTATTGCAAAATTCAATAGTCTATTTGCCCAACCAATAAAATAAATAATTAAAAATTAAATTATCTATCATTTGGGTGTTTCGAGAATTATGACTAATATTTCACACACATTAGGATATAATTTCTTTTTAAAACTCACACACATTTTAATGAAATCTAATAAAGCTCCCACAAAACGAATTGCTTGCTTATATAAGTTATCCTAGCTTTCACTCCTCCATTTAGATGATTTGTGATTTTCTCAATTTATTTGAATCCTAATAATGAAGAATGAAGAGAATCTTGGCGTAACTGGTAAAGTTATTGTCATGTAATTAGGAGATTACAAGTTCGAGCCGTGGAAACAATCTCTTACAAAAATGCAGGGTAAGAGTGCATAGAGTAAACTCATGTGGCCCGGCCCCTCCCCGGACCCCGCGCATAGTGGGAGCTTAATGCACCAAGCTCTCCTTTATTTGAATCCTAACAACTTATATCTTATCATTAACCAACCCGATCCATATTTAATAAGGATAAACAATTGGTTAAATTATCCATGGCTTCCTGAATATGATTAATTTGGGAGAATTCCCGATCTCCCAAATTTAAGTAACCCCCAATTTGAGGTTTTGCATGTAAAAGTTAAACCCATGGTTATCCATTTTCTAAGTGGATAATATGGTTCTTATCCATATTTGATTCGTTTTAAAATTTTCATTGTCCAACCCATTTTTAAATAGATAATATAAGTGGATAACTGTTTTTTTAACCATTTTACCATCACTACTTACAATGAAGGATTATAACTTGGTATTTTCGTTTCTATTATTCCTCTTCATATAACATTTAAACAAAATAATTTTCTCTTTCTTTACTTATATTTTTATTTTTACGGAAAAAACATAATTGTATTATAAATATAATTATATTTATGGTGAATGTCTATATTTAGAGAGATTTTAGGGTTTATTACTTGGTGGCTAAGTCACTTTCCACTATAAATGGAGGGGTTCTATTCTATTGTAATTGATCTCACATTAATAAGAATTCTCTCTCTCTACTTTTCTCTACAATGCTCTTCTTCTTCTTTTATTGTTTCATAACACGTTATCAGCACGAGACTCTAACCAATTGAGTAAACGCTTTGGGATTGAGCATAATGATGTCAATTATTCCATGAACTTCCTTCATGATTAAATTCTATATTTAAGGTAAGTATTTTACTTTATTTTTCTCTTTTAAATTCTTGACATTCTATAATTTGATTTTAAATACAAGCAAAGACGATAAATTTTAATTGTAACTCTAATGGAGTTTGAAAGAATTTATAACCACCTAAAGTGGTAAAATTTTTATGCCTTGCCATGATAAAATTTATGTATGATTGTGGGCAAAGAATTAAAAACCCGTCGCATTGAATTTTGTGACGACCCAAAGGGTCATCACCTGTTTTTAATTATTCTTTATCTTCGAGGCGTTGAAAACCTCATTTAGAGTCACATCGATTTGCGTGCGCAGCCCGGGCGCATAGCCGGAAAGCTTAAATGTGAAATTATGTGAAAATGCTAAATTTTGATACTAAAATAAATAAATTTGACTTTGGTCAATATTTTGGGTAAACGGATTCGAACCCGTAATTTTGATAGTCCCAGAGAGTCCGTAGGAAAATATGGAACTCGGGCGTATGCCCGGAATCAAATTCCGAGGTCCCGAGCCCGAGAAATGAATTTTTAAAAGAAATTATTTTTCTGAAATTGTTAAGAAAAATTGAAATGATATCTGATTAGAAAGCGATGGTATCGGCGCCCGGTATAGGTCTTATATATGTTTTAAGACATTCTTGTGAAATTTGGTTAAAAACGAACGTCGTTTGACGTGATTCGGACCTAAATTAGAAAATTTAATGTTTTATGAAGTTTGAAAGAATTCTTGGATTTTGAGGTTTAATTCGATGTTTATGATGTTATTTGGCGATTTGATCGCACAAGTAAGTTCGTAGGATATTTTTGAGGTTGTGTGTACATTTGGTTTGGAGCCCCGATGGCTCGGGTTTTGGATAGGCCATGGGGTGCTTTTTGAACTTGAAAAAGAATGATGGTGTGTTCAGGCCTGCAGACTTCGCATTTGCGAAGCCTGGCTCGCAAATACGAGATCACAATTGCGAGGGCTGGATCACAAATGCGAAGCCAGCCTTTTCTCGCGAATGCGAGCTTCCCCTTCGCAAATGCGATACCTCCCTTGTTCAGCATGTGTCGCAAATGCGATCCTTCATTCGCAAATGTGATGTCGCAATTGCGACAGCTCCTTTGCAAATGCGAAACCTGGGAAATTATGAAGGGTTCGCAAATGCGAACCCTGTTTCGCAATTCCCACATCTGAGAGGTCGGGGTTCGCAATTGCGAACTCATGTTCGCATTTCCCATATCATAGACTTGCAATTTTTACACTTAACCGATTTTGGACTTCATTTTTCATATTTTCTCAAACCCAAACACACTTAGGCGATTTTCCAAGAATAAGTCTTCTACCAAATCAATTGTAAGTTAGTTTTTACTCATTTTTTTCAATCATTAACATCTTTTAACATGATTTCAACTAATAATCAAAGATTTTCATGGGGAGAATTGGGTATTTTGGGTAGAACCTAGGTTTTTCAAAAATTAGAAATTTGGACCTCAAATTGAGGTCCAATTTTAAAATAAATTATATATTTGAGTTCGTGGGGGAATGGGTAATTGGGTTCTGGTTCGAACCTCGGGTTTTGACCGCATGGGCCCGGGGGCGATATTTTACTTTTTGGATAAAACTTCGGAAAACTCATTTTCATGCACTGGGATTGATTCATTTAGTGTTTATTAATGTAATTAAGTAATTTGTGATTAGATACGAGCGAATTGGCGGTGGAATCACGGGGTAAAACTATAATTGAGGCTTGAGTTGTGTTCAAGGCATCGAGGTAAGTGTTTGGTCTAACCTTAGCTTGAGGGATTAGGAGTTGAGTCCTATTTGCTATGTGGTAATTGTCGAGTACAATGTATAGGCATGGTGACGAGTATCTATACGTTGGTATCTAGCATGACCGTGAGTCTTTAAATTGTAAATATTTTAATTTCTTTGTATCTTTCATGACTTGGTGATGATTTCTATTTGTTGTGAAAAGCTTGTGGAAGGAAATTGTGTCCTTTGAATATCGAGGAGCATTGGCTCAAGTTATATTACAATTGTGAAAGCATATGAGATGATTAAACCCTTTGGAGCATTGGCTCAAGTGGTAAAGTGAGTTATGAAATAAAAGTGAAAGAAATATAAAGAGTTATTAAATTGTTCCCTTACCGGGATGTTGTTGCTTTGCTGATTATCTCCCTTGCCGGGATATTGAGATTATTGATGTTGTACCCTTGCCGGGTTTTAATTGTGTTTTCTTGCCGGATTTTCTATTATTATTCTGTTTATTCCCTTGCCCTTGTTTGTGATTGTTGTTTGGGTGAGGAAGAGTGTTAAAGCACGAAGGGTGATGTCGTGCATTGTTTGTTTATTGTGAGGAAAGAGTGTAAAGCACGAAGAGTGATGCTGTGCATTATTTGCTTATTGTGACGAAAGAGAGTAAAACACGAAGGGTGATGTCGTGTCGCACGATGTACCATTCCGTGCCGATTCTATTGATTATATGTGAGGAAAGAGAGTAAAAGCACGAAGGGTGATGCCGTGCACGTTTTATTATGTCATTGCTTGGTGAGGATGAGAGTAAAAGCACGAAGGGTGATGTCGTGCACTTGTTGCTTTCTGTTTCTTTAATAATGTCTGAGCTGTGTTGTTTCCTTCGTTACTGTACGACTTTTACTTGAAATTATTATTTCCCCCATAGCATGCTCCCCCTCCCATATTGATTAGTTATCTATGTATCTCGATTCTGCTGTATATGTATATATAACTGCACAGGTTTATGTGGTAGTCCGGTCTAGCCTCGTCACTACTTCGCCGGGGTTAGGCTAGGCACTTACCAGCACATGGGGTCGGTTGTGCTGATACTACATTTTGTGCTCTTTTGCACAGATCCAGGTACCGGATAGCAACAGTTGCTCTGGAGTTAGTCTTTAATCCACCGAGACACCGAGGTAGCGTTGTAAGCGTCCGCTGGTCCGGCGTCTCCTCTATCTTATATTTCATTATGTTATCTCATGTTTCGAGACAACAGTGTTAAATTCTTTCAAACTATTGTATTTAATACTCTTAGTAGTCCGTAGATGTTGTGACACCAGTTCTTGGGTAGAGGCATATGATGATTTCTGCATTATTGTTCAGTTTATTTAATTTAAGTCATTCGCTTTAATTTCATATTTCCGCTGTTATTCAAATATTTAATGCTTGCTGTTATGATTAGTAAAAAGAATTTAAAATAAAAGAGTTAGGAGTTTATGATTTTTGGCTTGCCTAGCTTCTATGAGTAGGCGCCATCATGACCCTCGAGGGTGGAAAATTCGGGTCGTGACAAATTTGCTTCGTTCTCATAAGAGAATATGGTAGCAATATGTAATAAATCTGAAAGAAGACAAAATTATTACCATGAATGTATCAATGGATGTGGACGTAGTAATAGACAAAATTGTAATCGTCATCATTGTGGTAATAAGAATAATAAGGATTCTCAAAATAAGGATTCACTATGTGAAAGTAATATTTGTCATCGATTTGACATGAGATTTTGTAAAGCACATATAAATGATTATGGCTCATTCATAATGTTAATGTGACAATATGTGATTTTTGAATACATATTTATTTTTGGAAGAATATGAGCGTGCTAGTGGTATATACCACACTTACCTCTCGAAGGAGGCTTTAGAGGAAATAAGAAAATAATATCATTATTATGGCATAAATGGTCATTGGTCACGTACCTATTATACGCCAAAATATTTTGGCATTGTGATTATTAAAAGACAAGGGTCATCCAAGAACAGATCTTGCATATAATTTTGACCATAACCAAAATAGTATAACTTTCTCTTTAAAAGAGATATTCACCATATAGATATTAATGAATATGTGGTACTATAAAATTAATTGAGAACTCTGCAAGAGCCAATTATACTATTTTGGAGAAACACAATTGATTACCAATAAGGTATTGTATTGTAGTAAGTGTCAAAGAAACTTATTCAATTTTTAAAGTATACGCGAAAGCGGTTTATTATATTGAGACTATAAATAAAAGAAAGATTTAATATCTTATATTACTACAACTTGTAGCAGGTTAATATTTATGTAAAAAGCTACCTGCTTTTAATCTCTATTTTGTACTACATAAATAAAAGAATGCCACAATAAAGTGGATCTTTATTGATATAAAAACCCATATCATAATAAACTTGGAGTTTATCGATAATTGCACACGTCATGGTGTAAACCTGGATTTTATTAAAATTGATAATTTATTCAGTTGACATAATTGGTTTAGCCGTGATAATTTAAGTATGATATGAAAAAAATAAAAGAGAATTCACATGGATAAACATTAAAGAACTAGAAAGTTCTTTACGAATTTTTTTCACTTTGCTTGTTCTTATTAATTAATAGACCAAATAAAATTGGGGTTGATTCCCATGAATGCTAGAAATATCAAAAGTGAATACAGGTTCATTCACCTGCCATGTATGCCACATAAGATGCATCTATGAGATGGTTACACGTGCGATTATTATTAACCCGCAACATAATATTTGCGAGGTAACATGCTCAATAATTAAATTTAGAGCATAATTTTCAGATTTTCTAGTCAAGATAATTCATTTTGATAAGTTGGTTTACATCACAGTTGAGTTAGCAAACTGATTTATTGAGTGCCTCCACTTAGTAACTAAACTATTTCTTATGATAACAAAGTTATGTATATCAATTTGATATACGTTATATACGAAGGTATATTATTTTCTCCCCTCACAAGTGGTTTAAGGTCAGGAACCAAATAATTCTTATTATTATTAATGCGCAGTGTATATTTTTATTAACACCATAACACACAAAAATGAGTTCTCAAAGTTGAGGAAACGAGTTAGTTTTCTAACATAAGGGGAGACATGATAAACAATTGAGAAAAAGTTACGTGGAATGAATTATTATGTGTACATCTAGATCCTCGAATAAAATAATATGAACTTGAAGTTCATAAAAGGATAATTCATTTGCAGTATATTGCAAAGCATGCCAGAAGCATTTGCTGACCCAAAGAAAGTAACTATATTCTCATTGCAAATGCTCTTATTAAGTCCTAGAAGGACAAAGTCTATGGTAAGATTAAAGCATATAGATAAATCGATTTCAAATAAACTTCTTGATAAAGAAGATGATCAAATGATCATAATAAAATAGGCAAGTGATCTAGAAGACCACATGACATAACACTTCATAAAATCTTATGAGAGATTCAGGTACCTGAATATATGAATGAAGAGATCTCTATATTATGCCTTTAAGAAAAATAAGGAGGTTGGAACCGATATAAAATATTTGTCGACAACATCTATGATTGCCTAAATATATACGAGGATCTTAAGTCCGAAGAGACAATTCAAGTAGAATTGGTTTCATATGAAAGACAAGTAGTTTTGGACATGTAGTTCAACCACTTGAAAGTATAAAGTCAATGATTTGTACAATCGGTTTTCGATATCTTATTTGTCTAGCATGACATGAAAACTTGATACAAATCTAAAGTCTATTTATATGGCTTATTTGACTATACATAAATGATAAATCCCTGAATGATTTAAATTGCTTGAATCATATACAATTCTTGATTTTGAAGTACCACATCCTCACTGCAATTTGTGCACATATGTATCTTGCTATAATTATAAGCATGATAATATGATAGTGAAAATACCCCTATGGAGAAATTGAAAAGGCTATTCCACGACATTATATCAAGACATTACATATCTATCAAGAATGATAATTTCAAGGTTCAACATATTCATTCAAGTTAATATGGCTGATTTGTTTACTGAATTTATACCAACAATCTTTTGAAGACGGTGCACAAGATTGGAATGCGAAAGCTCAAGGATGTGAATTGATGCTCTTATAAGAGGGACTTAATGCGTGTCACACTCCTTTTCCCTTACAAGGTTTTGTCCCACTAGATTTTTCTTGCAAGGTTTTTAACGAGGCAACCAAAAGGCGTATTTCTAAACATGTGTACTCTTTTTCCTTCTCTAGAATTTTTTTCTCTCTGAATTTTATTTTTGTGAAGGTTTTAACGAGCCACGTTATGGGTGTGTTATAAATAGAATTATAATTATGGTGAATGTATATATTTAGAGAGATTTTAAGGTTTGTTAATTGATGGCTAAGAGGCCGTTTAGCTTAGCTGATTTAGAGTAGCTGATAAGCATTCGGTGCTGAAAAGCGATTTTAAGTACTGAAGCTGATTTAAAAAATAAGCAGTTACGTGTTTGGATAAAAGTGCTGAAATTAATACTATGTAGCTAAAGAACTAGGTATACGAAGAGTTCTATTTAAAAAAAAATATTTCAGGGATAGAATAGTAAATATTTTGGTCAAACTTAAAGTGCTTATAAACTGAAATTTGATAAGTTAGGGGATACCAACTTATGACTTTTAGCTTATTTTTGGCTTATAAGCACTTAACTTATAAGCACTTTTAATTTTACCAAACGCGTAGATAAGTCAACAAGTGCTTAAAAGCTACTTTAATCAGCTTATAAACTTTAGCCAAATACCCTCTAAGTCACTTTTCATTATAAATAGAGGCTTCTATTCCATTGATAATTGATTCCTTTATGCAATGCTATTCTTGTTTTACTGTTTCGTAACAGATGACCAATTTTTGTTTTTCTTTTTTCCTTATATCACGTGACGTGCACGTGTAGGGATTTAGGAAGGGTTTTAGCTTATTTCTCCTAAACCCTTCACTTCAGTAAACCGACTTTCGCAGAGGTTTTTCACTTTCTCCCATGGCATACATCAACCTGAAATGAACAATAATGATCATCATCATCATCATCGCGAAACCCTAACCCGAAACCCCAAAATTCTCCACAATGAAACCCCTTTTCCCAAGACCCAATTTTTTTACCATCTCTCTCTTCACTAACACTGTTACTACTACAAAACCCTGCTTTCGAATAGCCCATTTCAGCACCAATTTTCAGAACCAAGTACAATCTTCGTACCCGTCTCGGCGGCACGAAGAGGAAAGCCGTAATGTGAAGGTATCAGTGTGGTGGGATTTCGAGAACTGCTCTCCTCCAGCTGGTGTTAACGTTTTCAAGATTGCACAGTGTGTTACTGCTGCTATTAGGGCTAATGGGATAAAGGGTCCCATTCAAATTACTGCTTTTGGTGATGTAATGCAGCTTTCTAGGGTCAATCAAGAAGCTCTTTCTTCTACTGGGATTAATCTTGCTCATATTCCTCATGGTAAAGTTTTCATTTTTATGTTTATTTTTGGTTCTTGAAATGTTAAGTTTGAATTGTTTTGGTAGCATGTGGTTTTAAATAGATTTTTAGCCATGCCCTTGTTTCTGAATTGATGCATTATTATCATGCAATGGGAAAATGTTGAAGGTTCATATATTCCTTCAAAAATAATTTGTAGATAACACTTTTAAGTGAGCATTTATTATAGTGCAACTTCAATGAATGAAATTAGAAGTTTTGTTCTTTAAGGCTAGCATAATGGTGCGAGAAATATGTTAGCCCTCTCGTCTGAAGACCATTTGCTAGCACAAATCATAACAATCCCC
>MU760280.1:49701-60462 GCA_026770625.1 Nicotiana glauca
AAAAAAAAAACCCCCCAAAAAATAGAAAAGTAGAAGAATGTTAGTATTAACTCGTAGAAAAATGCCGTGTTAAATAAACAAGGCTTTTTCTTTGCCCAAGTGGCCCGATGCTCAAGTACCATGAGTTCGGATGTGTCAAGTAAGGTCTGTTCGCCTTTAGACTACATAATTATGGATAATTAAAAATGAAATGGCCTTAGGTACACATACGAGGAAGCATTTCCTAGAGAAATCGTAAAGGGATCAATAAAAGCCATCATGAAATCTCAGGAAACTGCTGGAACTTACTACTGTAACTGAAGAATGTTGAGCTGCTTTTATGCTACTTGGCAGTTGGCATTTTCTATGCGCATGACCATGTTACCATTATACTATTTAAAATATCAGTTGGTGCATGTTTTCTCTACATATCAATTATAGTCCGTGCCAGAATTTGAGCAGACATGGCTATAAGCTGATAATTGATTTTTCCCTTGATAGTGTCTGTTCCTATTTTTTGACTTTGTAATATCTTCTTTCAGTACAGACTACAGATTGAGATTTTCAGTCTGTCTGTTTAGGTTTTCTGATCTTTTATGGAGGCTTTCTTACAAAAAATCTTGAGTGGTGATTGTTTATTTGCCCGAAGCATGAGTTTTGAAGAAAAATGCGGCTTTATCTGAGAAAGAATCAATAAATGCTTACCATTTTCATCTTTCTAAGATGTATGTCAGTATTTAGTATGTGATAATATGGCTTCGCTGGGTTTCAAATTATGTGTTCAATGTAATTGCGATGTTGAAACACTTTATGGCGTTGAAGTGTTTCCCTTTTTTCCTTATATCTGGTGTTGAGGCTTATTGGAAAGCAAATTTTTTGTCTCTCCTCCTTTTTGAATTTCTTTATAAAGGTTTAGTGAAAGCTGAAGATGGTTATCCCTATTCCTCCATAGGCTTTTGTTTAATTGTTGTGAATGACATAATTTGTGCATAGTTCGGATAGGACAAAGGAGAAAGCAAAAATACATCTTCTCAATCTGATATCCCATGTTTATGAGATTCCTCTTTGTCTGTTATACAGTTGAAGGTGTATTAAAACCAGAAAATTGCATCATGGAATTCAACCTTTTCAATTTTTGTTCACTAAGCTGGAAAAAAGTACCTGTTTTGGATTCCCTTAATTCATGGTACTGCATTGGGAGCTTAAGTTCCATACTTCACTCAATTGCAATGGGTTGTTTTTGCTGAAGTATGGACAATTTAGTTGTAACATCTGACATAATTGTAGTAGTATCTTTGCCGAGTTTGACCAAATCTATAAAAAATTTGATAAGTTTTCCGCAGCTGATTATGACCCTTGATTATCAACTCAATGAACCTGTTTCACTCCAGATTTTTGGGATTTCAACAAAATGGGCCCAGAGGGTTTTATGTGGCTGATGCTGGTTTTTATGTAATAATTTTTTTCTTGACATCGTTTTCCCCCTTGTAATTTAACTACTTTTTTATTTGATTCTTAAATTCATATGTTGTCCTCATAAGGGAAACTAAAAAAGATCCGAATGAGTCAGTTGTCAGGCCTATGAGTAGCGTGTAATTTGACCTTCATTTCCTTGGTCGCTATTGTTTACCAATCATTTTGTTATGTTGATTTCAGGTGGAAAGAACAGTGCTGACAGGTCCCTCCTTGTTGATCTGATGTATTGGGTTTCTCAAAATCCTCCACCGGCACACCTCTTCTTGATTTCAGGTGACAGGGATTTTGCTGGAATATTACACAGGCTGAGAATGAGCAACTACAACATTTTGCTAGCCAGTCCAGAAAGTGCTCCTAGTGTTCTTTGCAGTGCAGCTAGTATCATGTGGCAATGGAACGCGTTATTGAAGGGGGAAAACCTTATAGGAAAGCATTTTAATCAGCCGCCAGATGGTCCTTATGGTTCTTGGTATGGTCACTACAAGGCGGCTCTTGAAGACCCTTTTGCAGTTACAGAACAACCCGCAAATCCTCGCTCGGAGGAATTGTCCGAAGCTGTTGCAGATTCTAAATGTCGGCCCATTCCGAGGTCAATAGTGAGGCATATCCGCAATATATTGAATTCATACCCCAAAGGAGTTTCTATTACAGAACTTCGTGGAGAATTAACGAAAAGCAATTTGAGTATAGACAAGGATTTTTACGGTCATAAGAAGTTCTCTCGTTTTCTTTTAGCCATGCCAAATATTCTAAAGGTCCAGTTTGGAAGCGATGGAAAATATCTTGTGCGTAGCATCAACCCTAAAGTTCCTGAACAAAGTGACAATTCAGGCAAAAGTGCAGAGCCTGAAACTAATGGAGAGGCAGAATTTACTAGTACTCCTAATTTGAATGGCGAGACAGGCAGTTGTATGGAGGGCAAGGGTGAGAAGTCACCTCAATCCTCTGAACAGAAAGTGAAGACATCTCCAAGAAAATTCCCGGGACCGCAAAAAGTACAGGAGGTATCAACAGAAGTTCAGCAGCCCCCACCTGAGAATGTGGTCGCTAAAGCAAGTGAGGGTCAATTGCAAACTGCAGAGCATGATTCTGCACCTGAAATAGGCTTTCTAAAAAGGTTCTGGAATATGTGGTTTGGGATCAAGGAGTATGCTCCTAAGGATAATATCTCAAATGAGTCAAAAAGTGCAGAAAGAGATGTAGAATTAAAAAGTCATTCTGAGCAATCAGAGGTTCCCCCTTCTTTTGCTCCTGATAATAACACCCGTATTAAAGATAAAGCCCCTATGCATCCAGAGGATGCAACGGAGAAGCCTAGCCAAGAGTCCAGCCTTTTTAACCAGATTAAGAACTGGTGTAGATCTTGGAGAAGTTCCAAGCTCTCGGATGAATTAGGCTTAGAATCCCATAAAGAATTCAAGCAGACAGAGGAATTGTTCTCAAAGGAAGCCTTTTGGAGCGAAGTGGGATCGTTCTTAGTTACAAGCCATGGTTCAGTGCTTGTCTTGCAATCAAGAACTAGGTAAACCTTCTAACAGGCTTTCTATGTTTATATTTATGGTCTATCTGGCATCAATGCTAGCTTTTCTCTTTTAGCTTTTCTTTTTTGCTACAGTTTATGCCTCTGTTTGTCTATGTAGATAACATTTAAGTTTGGTCCATTTGTGTTGTACAAAAGACTGTTTCCTTTGGATTTGAAGGTATACAAGTTCTATGTGTAATAAATTAGGATGAACCCCTTGACATAGATTGGGGAGTTGTTTAATTGTGTTTTATTGCGACCATGTGTTGAGTTGCATTTCGCTGCTTTGTTTTCTCTTTTGGATGTACTAATATGTTGGTAATCAATATCTTTTGCGGTCTCTTTGTATCTCAGTTGCATTTATCTCCTTTTTTTCTTGTAATGGGATAATTTTAACGTGTTAGCAGTCAATTTCTTGTATAGTCTCCTTCTATGTTATATAAGCAGGTCCTAGGATATGTGAAGGACAAAAAAACAAATTAGACAAGAAACCACACCAAAACACATGATTTTAAGCCAGTGCAGTTGTCCAGCTTCAGTAGTGAATTATGTCGAATTCTTTTTTTAATTAACCGTTGGTGTCCAGGCCAGCTTGCGCGCTTCCTGCAGCATAGGTATCAGGTAACTTTGTCCACCAAGGCTTGGACCAGTAGGATTTGCATTTTTGCCTTCACTAAGTTTTTGAACCTGAAACCTCATGGTTCTCAACCGACTTCATTAATCACTATGCCACACCCTTGGTTGCAATTGAGAATTTTGAGTTAAAATATTTGGAAGTTCTTTGGAAGCTGCAATTCCTTTTTCTCCCATGCTGGATGTCTTGGTTACATTCTTCAACATATATTTTCCCCCCTTTGGTATGGATAATTATTTGGTTAACTTTTGGTTTTCAATTGGTTTTTTCCATTTGTCTAGTAAAAATGAGGAGCTTGTTTTTCCTTTGGCAATGAATGATCATCTGGTTAATTTGTTTGTTTCAATTTGCCTTTCTTCTTCTTTACCTGGTGAAAATGTGGAGGCTAAGAAATATATAGGGAGAGAGTTCAATTAACAATACTTCAAGATCCTGGGATGGGCTCAAACACGGATCAATTTTGGATTTGCCAAATTTGTTGCAGTTACTTGGTTGGATCTTGGCCCGAGCCATGGGCCCAAACACAGATCAATTTTGGATTTGCCAAATTTTTTGTAGTTACTTGGTTGGATCTTGCCCGTCGAATCAAGTCTCCTCTTCTGCACATGGACTAAAGCAAAAGAATCCTGCATGGCCGCATATTAGGATGTGTACCATACATAAATTCAACCCCAGCCTGGAAAGGCCAAACCCATTCCCCCTGGATAAGAGGAGAAATTACTGCGTTTGAGATAGATGTAACTTGTAAGAACCGTTTGACCACTTGAGGAGTCAGGCATGTAACTGACTCTTTTGGGAGCATGGAGAGGCGAACGTCAATTCGATGAGATTGAAGCGATTCGCTGATGTGGTAGAATAGTAATGCGCTGCTGAGCACACCGACCTTAAATGTGATTTTTTTTTTTTTTTTTTGGGAGAAGGAGTGTGCCAGGATTTTAGATAATCCTCCAGAGCATGGCAAGGAAATATTTTAGGAATACAGTGGTTGGTCCTATAGGTATAAATAGTTTCTTTAAGCATAAAACAAGACAACACAGTTAAATAGTTTCTTTAAATAGTTTCTTTAAACACAAAATCCATGAATCACAACACATTTGACTCCTCTCATTTTCTTTGAACATGTTAATTCAAGTTTATTTCATTGCAGTTTAAGCAATATTCTCTTTGAACACCCCGACTACTATCTTTTCTTCATGTGATTTCACCTTAACTTTGTACCCCTCACAATCTAGCCCTACAGAACAACTACATTTTTGACTTCCAATAGTAGGACCTTTCGTGAACTACGTTTTGGCTCAGAATTTTCACCCACAACTATAGGAATTATTACGCAGCTAATAACAATAATACAGGGGTGTTCATACAAGAATGGCCTACTTTACTGGTAATTATGTCTTTAGGTACTCTTATACAGAGATTTACTAATACATGTATTCTTATTTCACATCTAATTCAGCAAACAAATGCATAGATTCTTGAGTGAATAACCAGTATTAGTAATACAGAGTTTTATACTGGAAACAGAACTGTGTATTTGTTATGGTGATTTTGCTCGAGAAATGTGGAGCTATATGTTGGAAAGCCGACATTGGATTAGCTATACTAAATGTAACGCAAAAAAAGTTTCGCAAAATCACCTTTTGGAACTTTTTTCCCCATGTATTTATTTGTGATGTCGGGTTTTACATATGTCGAGCTGTTCAGGTTGGTAATACCTAGTATACAGTGCCAAGTATTCTACCCACTTTCTTGTGTCTGGATTTGAAGTTGAGTGTTCTATTCAGGATGTTTAGTACAAGTACTGCCTTCATGCTTGAGTTTTTCGAATGTTTTACCACCTATCCACCCAGAAAGTGGTTTCCTTGAGCTTGTACTTCTTTTTATGCTTGAACTCGAGCTACATTTCTCTGAATCTGACGCACATTATATCTTTATCTGTAATGGCTTCTGATCTTGTGCTACTATGGTTTTCTTCAGGGCCCAGATGGCACAGAATCTCCAACAAGAAGGTCCTCCATCTCTGAATTCTCTTAGTGAAGGTGATGCTCTTCGGCTGGTGGACTTGTTAATCTCAGATAAGAAATGGGTGGAGGAATGTCTCTCCCGAACTTTCCCTTACAAACTCTATCAGCCTGCTGTCAAAGCTTCGTTGAACAGTTATTCTTCCACTTCCAATGGGTTGAGTTCTATGTTTAGGCATACGAGGGATACATCTAACTTGCAAAGCTCAGAAAAACTTGATGGCGAAAAAAGACACCAAAATCCCCCTCACACGGGAGTTTCTCGGCCTGTTGTTCAGGGCACTTGTTTTGGTAAGTCCAGAAATGAGGTGCTTATGGACTGTCAGAAACTGGTGGATGACATTGTAAAGCAATATCCGGAAGGATACAACATGGGATCTTTCCGGTCTCTGTTTCTTGAAAGGTATGGATATTCACTGGATGTAAATAAGCTTGGCTACACAAAGTTAGCTAATCTCCTTCAGATAATGCCTGGGATAAAAATAGAGTCTACTTACATTCTTCCCACAACTAAAGTCCCGAAAAGTCCAGGTCTAAAAACAGATGAGCCATCTGATCAAGAAAGTGATTTCAGTGGTACAGAAGGCAATTTAGATAGTGAATCATCGAGTTTGCTTGGGAAAGATAATGAGTTTGATTCTACTTGGGAGGAACTGGGTCCAGTGTCTAAGGCAGGCCGTTCCAAGAATGAAATAAAACTGGGGTCTGATGGAAAAGCCAAAGATGGATCAAGTGAACAAATACATGGAAACTATGAAGCCCCATCGGATCTTGATTTCTCTGATTCGGATGAAGAGAACTCATGTTCCGCTAAATCAGAAAATGGGAAGTCGAAAGTGAAGGAGGAAGATAGCTCATTGTTACAGATTCTTGATTCATGGTACGGTAGAACGGATGGGTCAGCAAGTGTTGATGGCGTGGTAGAATCTTCAACCGATGGTTCAAAACCACATACTTCAGTATCAGCTGACAAAATGGAAAATTCTTCCTCTGGGAAGAGGCCGAAGACTTATTCATTTGTAACTGAGCAACCTGGGGATACTAAGGATAAGTTGATTGATGGTATATTGGGTAGCTTAAAGAAGTCAGGCGAGAGGTCGACTGAGTCGAGGGTGTAGTCTGATGGTTGAGAAGAGCATCCTGTCTGTGGCTTTTTTACATCAACTTCTAGGGTAGGTGTTTATCAAAGTAGCACACGCATTTTGCAACATATTGCTAAAATATTGCTATTGATCTATGATTATAGTAGGCTAGTATATCGGAGAATTTTAGGGGGGAGATGTTACTATTCTTTATCTACTCCTATGTACTATGTTTAGTGGATCTACAAAAGGTGATATTACTATTGGATTCACATATTTGATTCTTATGTTACCAACACAACACCTTTAAGGAGTTGTTTGGTTGGAGGAATTGAAAAAATAATTTCAATATAAAATCTCGCCTGAATTAGCACTATGGTTTGTTAGAGAGATTAGATAAAACAATTGTTGCAACTTTTTGATGGACGTATGAGTTATAAGGACTAACTTATGACTTGTAAATATTTGGTATATAAGCACACTTTCGGTATTGTCAAATCCGTGAAAGCAAAAAAAGTGGTTGAGAGTTAGATTTGATGAACTTATAAGCTTTATTCGAACACCTCTTAGCCATATCCAATTATAATCATGGAAGAGATCAAAATTTTCCTCGCAAATTCATTGCGACAAACAATCGGTCTATAGCATTGACGATTTTCTGGTCAGCGATAACAATCCATGTTAATCAAGTAAAAGAATAGACACAAATACGGAGCTAACAAACAATAGTGCTTAAGGAAAAATAAATAAATTTCTGCAACAGAAATATGATGAAAAATGGATAATTCTTCAACATCAACTTCGAATATTGAAAGCACTAGCTGACTCAATGTATCCACTTTATACTCGCCGCTCAGAGTTTGAGAGCTACATTATAACGCTAGCCTAAATCGGCAATCATGTCCAAAATGGAGAAGGGGAGGGCATATCTGGATCCAGAAGCCATAGGCAAGTTGGAGTTCAAGCGCATGAGCCCATTCTTCATTTCATGTTGGGAAAATCAGGTCCAAAGCTTTAAAAAAAGAGAAAATTACCCTCTGTAGCCACTCAAAATTTTAATAGCCCATGTTTTTGCCCACTTACACGAAATGGCCTTTCGGCCCAATTTATTTGCAACTTGTAGCCATTATGTCCCAAATAAATCTTAACGTACCAACCTCTAGCCATTAATCATAGACTTACCAAAACTAGCCATATGTGGATGATATGAATCCAAGTTTCTGGTGGAGGTTCCCCAATCTTGAACAACTCCGCCTCAAAATTGAAGATGTACCTAGTCGTCCTTTGTTTCCCAAACCAGAAGTTCATACTCGCCTTCAATCTCTCGAACTTGAAGTAAAAAACGGCAGGAAAGGATACAGTACTTCAGTTGGATGGGACGAATACTTTGTCTTCCCTTCAAATTTTTGGAATATATACAATATTCTAAAAATCTAAACAAAAAAAGAAACTTTTTCAATGGGTATAGTTGAAATTTATTGAAATATAGATAAGTCAATATACAAAATTTGAGGAAGATTGGAGGTGATTTGGACCGGTTTTGTATCAAAATTCTTAATTAAATCGAATTCACAAAAGTCTTTTGCGACACATGTATCAAACATGTATCACGCATGTATCTCACACACATGTATACATGGATATACATGTGATACACAATAGATATAAATATGATACATAAATGATACACAGTGTGATACACATATCATTTTTTCATGTTCAGTTTTTATCGAATTTTCAATTCAAACCACCTCAAAACTTCATCAAATCATCCCAAAACTGATATTCAAGCTCCTTAAGTTGTGCCCAATCTATTCTAATAACACTCACTCAAAACAAAGCAAAAATTTGATATTTTGTTTGCTACAAATAGCTAATTGGCTAATTTGGCCAATATTAGTAATATTTTATCAATTGGCCAATTTTTGTAATGAGCTACCTATGAATGGACATAGCTGGTAATTTCCCTTATCTATTTCCAATGCATTTATCTTCCCAAGGCAACATCTAACTCTAACCTTTTTATCTTTCTTTCATTCTATCCAATGCAACCTTTTTATCTTTCTTTCATTCTATCTAATGCACTGATTTTTTTCTTCCCATTACCATTTTCATTCCTACCTCTTTCTTTCTCTGTGTCTTCTTCGTCTTCCTTTTATCTTTTTTTTTGGTCATTTTTTTTTTCATTTTCCTTCCCTTATATCTTCCATTTCAGATCTATAATTTTTCTCTTTACTTTTTTTTATTTCTCACTGGAAAGATTTGTTCGAGTACCTAGAAAATCACAAATTTTTTATTTAATTATTGAAAAGATTTACTCAATTACGATGCATGATGCAAGAGTGACAGCAAAAGTTGTGAGGTTTTATGTCATAATAGTGTTTTATGAGTGAAGTACTTTTATAGTGATTATCGATGGTGGATCTGGATTTAATAGGGTAGTTGGATGATACTTATATGTAACTCTATATAAATATTATACATATATAGTTATACAATGTATTAAATATTTTATATACACATTGTATAAATTTTATATATAAGTGTATTTTGTATTTTTCAGTGTACATTAAAAAAACTATATATAAAATGGTGTAAAATGTATAAAAATTGTATACATACTATTACTTGAATAAATTTTGTATATAAAGTGTATCCTCTATATTTTAGTGTATCCGTAATGTATCAATAGTGTATATTTATTATATATTGATAGTCTGTTTTTTATATTTATTGTATCAGTTTATTTTGTATATAAATTGTATAGTGACAGTCTATTTAGTATATTTTTGTATATTGGCAGTCTATTTTATATATATTTTGTGTAGTGACAGTCTATTTAGTACTATATTTTTTGTATAATGACAGTTTATTTTTGTATATATTTTGTATAGTGACAGTCTATTGTATATATATATATTGTATAGTGACAGTATATTTTTGTATAGTGACAGTCCATTTTGTATATATATATTTATAATAAAACAAATAAATGATATATATATATATATATATATATATATATATATATATATATGGTGAACACCAGAAAAATTGCATGTTCAATTAATCGGTGAACATGACTACCATTGGAGGTGAGATTCGAAGTCTCTCTATACGTGTTTAGAAATAACCAAAATAAGTCATAACAAAATAAAAGGGGTCAATGTAGGCAGTGCTTCTTAATTTTTTTACCTTTGTTCTTTGTTCTTTGTTGATAAATCAGCTTTTAGATTTTTCAATTTGATTTTAGAGCCAGATGACTATAAAGAGCTCTAAGGTAATTTAATTTTAATCTGTGAAGTCTCTTGTGGGATGTATTAGTTAACAACAATTAAAGATCATTGGGGTGAAAAGTAAAATTTCTTCAGTTTAAACAAATGAGTTGTAAATTTAGGCAGTACCTTTTACTCTTCACCTTTTTTCTTCGTTGTTAATAAATCTGCCTTTTAATCTTTCCTCCAATCTGGAAAAAATGTATTAGTTAACGCTCTCTGTTTCCAAGCGGATTCGTCCAGGTTCTTAGCATCCTCAGCTGACGTTGTTCCTGAAACTGTATCATCACCGGCCGTAGGGGATCGCAAAGATTTGGTCACAAAGGAGTAATCGATCTCGGAGTTAGGGTTTCGGGAGAAATAGCGGGACGGGGAAGAAGAGAGAAGCTGCAGAAGATGTAGAAGAGAAGCGAGATAGCGAGAAATGCAAGGAGGAAAAGTAGTACCGGAGATCTGGGTTTGAAGGCACCAGAGGGCTAGTTTTTTAATTAGTTTTGGGCTATTAATTGTAAAGTTTATTTTGTGGCCAGCTACTGTCATTAGTTTTTTTCGGATGGCTACAAATGAAGTTTGCTCTTAGAAAAAGTGGCCGAGCTATAATTGGACCTCATGAAAGGAGAGAGGGCAACTTTTGGGCTGCTGTATGGGGTCCACTTATTCCTATTGTTGCATGGACTATTTTATTGTAAAAATTGCACGGGGCGCCCTATTTGGGCGCCCTTCTTTAACCTGTAGCCGCTTTGTCTTTTTGTTTGCATCCGTACCCACTTTT